>CM053415.1:6039061-6061550 GCA_028644305.1 Xerus rutilus
CTTGTAATCCCAGCACTTAGGGAGGCTGAGACAGGAGAATCGCGAGTTCAAAGCCAGCCTCAGCAATGGCGAGGTGCTAAGCAACTCAGTGAGACCCTGTCTCTACATAAAACACAAAATAGGGCTGGGGATGTGCCTCAGTGGTAGAGTGCCCCTGAGTTCAATCCCCAGTACCAAAAAAAAAAAAAAAAAAAAAAAAGAAAAATGTCAAGAATCTAAAAAATATATACTATTAAACAACCTTAGGTCAAAGAGGAAATTATAGAGAAATTACAAAATGAATATAAAATGATAAAACGAATAAAATTGAAAGCACTACATATCAAAATTTATGGAACACAACTCAAGTAATACTTAGAGGAAACATTAGGTCTTCAAATACATTTATCAGAAAACAAGAAAGAATTCAAATTGAAAAAGCTGAGCATTCAAAAACATGTTAGGGTGTGTGTGGTGGCCCACACCTGTAATCCCAGGGGCTCAGGAGGCTGAGGCAGGAGGAATGCAGGTTCAAAGCCAGCCTCAGCAACTTAACGAGGCCCTAAGCAACTTGGCAAGGCCCTATCTATAAATAAAATATAAAAAAGGACTGGGGATGTGGCTCAGTGATAAAGCCCATGGGTTCAATCCCCAGCACAAAAACAAAAAGTAGTGTTAGGAAAAGAGAATAAATTCAGAGGTAAGTGAAAAAAAGATTAAGAAATCAGCCACATAAACAAAACAAACAAAAAAACCCAGAAAAAGACAAAACTTTTTTTAAAGACTAGTACTATGAACAAAACTGCATGCACAACCCAAAGTAAAAAAAGTTGACACAAATTCTGAAACACAGAATAGGGGAGAAAGGAAAAACAGAGCTACAACAGATTTTCAAAAATAAACATTATAAAAATATTATAAACCACACAATAAATTTTAAAACCTAAATGAAACTGATACAATTCTAGAGAATTACAAAATATCAAAATTGGTATAATAGAGAACTTGAACAGAATGAAGCAAAGCACCATGTCAACACCTGCCAGCCCCGTCTCCAGAGCCCGGCCCGGGGGTGTGCAAGCCCACGGGACCAGGTTGAAGAGGCCATCCGTCCCCACGGAAGAAAGCAGGTGGGCCCATTCCATGGAGCAGCACAACCCAACTGCAACTGGACAGGAAGAGAGAACGGAGTCCAGTGCCACTTAATAACACATCTGAAAACTGTGAGATTTTATTCCAATGATTCTTAGGAATCATTGAATTTGATGCAAATCCAACGATACCTTAAACACATAAGAGGAAGAGCTGTTTACCCGAGAAAGCAACGGACGCCTCAGCCCTGGTCATCACTGCCCTCGCCACATGCACGGACTAGGATAGAAAGCACATGGGCGTGAGCAGATTGTACAAAAATTATTTACTGAAGGTCAAAATCCCATTTATAATGAAAACGCTCCAAAAACTGGGGGAAAGGTGTGAAGCTAGTTCCTTCACTGGGTTGAAGCTTTTACCAAAAATGACACATTCATTTTAAGAGTAGGGAAGAGAAGGGCAACCGGTATCACCATCGTCCTGCACAAGGTCCTGGCCAACAAGCCCAGTTACTCTCGAGCCAGGACTGCAGGAAAAGGGCCGGTGAAGCCGGCCTTTCTGCTGGGCTACGGCCTCCGGAGAAGAGGCGACAGAACCCCTTCAGCTAATAAAAATGAGAGCAGCCATGTGCCAGTGTCAAAATCAATAAACACAAAACAATCATTTTCTTTTATATCATAGTAATTGATTAAAATTTAAGAAACAGTAAGACCCTGCTCACAATGCTACAAGAACTGTAAAGAGCCAGGAGTTAACCTAGTAAAGAATGTGCACAACCTTTACAGAGAAAGAAGCCCTAAAAAAAATAGAAAAATATCTTTGTTCACAGATGGAACAACTTAGTCATTAATTTTCCCCAAACTAACCTGTGTATTTATTGTAAATCCAACAGAAATTCCTGAAAAACTCAGATGCCTGGCAAAAATGTGCACAAAAGAATAAATAACGCTGGACGCAGACACTGAGAAAAAGAAGAGCAAAGAGGAAATTCACCCACTCAGAAGTTACGAGGAGATAAAGTCAAAACAAACCAGGTGGGAGAGCTGAAGGAGGACCCCAGAAACACACCACTATGGTTTGGAGTAGTCCCTTCCAAGGGCTCCTGTGCTAGAAGCCTGATTCCACAGTGGCAGTGTTGAGAGGGGACAGAGCCCTTAAGAGGTGGAGCCTAGCGGGAGCTCCTTAGGTCTTGCTGGGGTCCTTGCCCTGGGACTGAACTGAGTACTTCTCCAGGAGAGAAAGCACAGGTCTCCACCTGCTGCCCCCTTCATATCTCACATGATTTCTCCCTCTCCTACAATCCCACCTTGATATCACCACCACAGGTGACACAGCCAAGGAGGGCCCTTCCCAGGGCCCTTGCCAGAACCAGCACCATGCAGTTCGGATTTTATGTCTCTAAAACTATTAATAAATAAACCTCTTTTCTTGATAAATTACCTGGCCTCACATGTTTTATTACAGTAACAGAAAATGGACTAACACATATACCCACACACAAGGACTTGGGAGTATGACAGTAGCAACCTCCCAAGTCAGGCAGCAGACAGACAGGGAGAAATCGACGCCAACATAAATTAAAGATCTAAACGTCAAAGACAAATCTATTTGGCTACGAAAACATGAATTCTTTAAACTCAAGTAGGAAAATACTTTTTAAACAAAACAAGTAACACAAAAGCATGAGGGTAAAAAATTTATAGACCTGACTTCATCAAAATTAAGTTTCCTATTTACTGAAGGGCACTACAAACAAATCAACAAACGAATGAGAGGCTGGGCAGCGGTGCCTGCAGGAGTGGAGACCAACAGCACAGCGTGCGGCCCGGAGGACTCTTCCAGATCCACAGCCGGTAATGCGTTAAGCAGGGGAAGACCAGGCCAGGCAGTCTACAGGCGAGATCTGGAAAGCTAACAGCGTAAACCAGGCTGACCAGCGTGAACCTTCCCAGTGATGGGTGGGAAGAGAGACTCCACACCAAAGCACCACTTTAAAATCCTCAGGCTGGGGAAGCTGCTACCGAGCGCTGGTGAAAACTAAAAAAGCACAGGCGCTGTAAGCAGGAGCAGCGCAGGGACGCAGGGACGCCACCAGGCAGCAACCTGGCAGCCTTGGTAAAAAGAGCACCCTCACCCTGACCCAGCAATCCAGTCCCAGCCGGCGGTCCAGGGGCAAAGGCTGAGCTCTGCAAGGCACTGGGTGTCAGCGCCACAGAGGGGCCAAGCCCAAGGGCATGGACACGTGAGCTAGTGCCACCACTGACCTGAGACCCCTCCCAAAATTCCCCTTCTGAAGCCCCAGTTTCCAGGGCAAGGGCACTTGGAAGTGAAACCTCTGGAAGGGGACAGGGGTCAGAGAAGGTCATGAGGGTGGGACTCCCACAATGGGACTAGTGTCCTTACAAGAAGACACACCAGGGAGGTGGCACGCTCCTCTCTGCCTGCACATAAGAACACAGGGAAAGGGGGCCACCTGCAAGCCAGGAAAAGGGCTCTCGCCAGGAACCAAACTGGCCAGCACCTCAATCTTGGACTTCCAGCCTCCAGAACTGTGAGGTGTAGGTTACTTAAGTGACCGGACTATGGCAGTCTGCTGTGGTGGCCCAGATGGACTCACACAGGTGGATTCTTGAGACGGAGTCCAACGCAGCCATCATGAGGAGCAAAGAAGATTTACAGGAATCTGTAAATGTGAAAAGTAAGTTGCAGCTGGGCACAGTGTGCACGCCTGTAATACCGGAGGCTTGGGAGGCTGAGGCAGAAGAACCACAAGTTCAAGGCCAGCTTTAACAATTTAGCAAGACCCTTTCTCAAAACTTAAAAAATAAATAAAAAGGGCTGGGGCTCTGGCTGTAGTTAAGCACGTCTGGGTTTAATCCCTGGTACCAACAAAAAGAGAGAGAGATGAGCAAAAAGGAAGAGAAAAAGATTTATAGCACAAAACCACACTTAAGAATCAAAACTACCAGGCTGGGGTTATGGTTCAGTGGTAGAGCACTTGCCTAGCAGATGTGAGACACTGGGCTCGATCCCTAGTACCACATAAAAATAAAGGTACCACGTCCACCTACAGCTAAAAAAAAATTTTAAAAAGAATCAAAACTACCTATCCAAACAGGCCACAAACACTTCACAGGGAGGACCCCTATTAAATACCAGAATGGGAGGGGGGCCTAGCATTGGGGACAGGACATAAAGGAGAAAAAAATTCAAAATTTAATCACAGTGTGCAGTATATCACATAGTAAAACCACCAGCAAGATGTTCCTAAACTTTCACAATCTGAGCAATCTGAGTTGATAGAGCCCCTGTCTGTTTCTGTCCATGAGGGAGGTGCGATCTGGAACCGGCAGCCAGAACACATCCACAGCTACAGGCAGATTTGGTGTTCTGCTGTAACTTATGGAACCTGCCAATTTCATTCACAATTTACACCAGCTTCTAATTATACTTAACTGAATATTAACCATTCTAATTGCTTAATGTTTTATTGGCTGGAGCTGAAGCACAGAGGGACATCTGGCTTGGCAAGTGGAATCTGCTTGCCATTGAAGAGAGCACCGAGGGAACGACTCCCCTCACACCGAAATCAGTACCCCAAACAGCCCCCGCCACGCCGTCAGGAGCGGCCTTCCAGGGTCTGCTTTTTTTTTTTTTTTAACAGGTTCCCACCCTTGCCCAGGCTGGCCTTCACCTCCTGGCCGAGCAGCCCTCCTGCCTCAGTCTCCTGAGTGGCTGGATTACAGCTGGGCCAGGACGTGGCCTGTGCTGCACGTCATGTGCAGGAGCCCTTCCAGCTGCAGAGGCGCAAGCTTCCCAGTCCCCAGCCACCAAGCGCCCGGGCCCCTCCCATCCTCACTCTGCGCCTGTGACTGCCACTTGGGCTTGGGACCCCTTGCCATGCTGAGGTGGTGGTGGCAGGCCTGGGCAGCCTCTCCCCACGCAGGCACACCCGCGGGCAGGAGGCCTGCCTACAGCATCCGCATGGGACGGCGCCACCTCCTGAACCACCCTGGCGGGGAAGGCGCACCCAGGGCTGGCTGAGACAAACCTGGAGGCCCGGCCCAGCCTGGGGGAGGGTCCCTTGGCAGTGAGCAGGGAGGGAGGGGAGCAGTCTGCCCACACCCCGCCTGCTCTGCAGCCATTTCCAGAGTCCACTCGAGCACTCCAAGGAGGGGGCAGCCGGAGGAGCAGGGCAGGAGAGAGGAGGGGCTGGAGAGCAGCCCTGGACAACAGCTCAGAACATGAAGCGGAGTCGCCAGACGCCCGGCGACTGCACCCTCAGGTACATGCCACACGGCCATGCAAACCCTTCACAGCAGCCACAACTCAGAAACAACCATCAATCAATGAAAATCAATTGATGAAAAGATGAACCAGATGGGTGTGTCCACACGGCGGGACAGTACTCAGCCACAAAAGGAAGTGAGCTGACCCGGGGAGCCAACCTGCAGGCTGGTGAAGGACGCCTGCCCTCAAGGAGAATCCCCAGAACAGGCAGGTCCAGAGACAGGAGCCGAGTGACCCCTGGGTAAGTGGTGGGACCAGGAAGGAGTGAGGGAATCCTGGGACTGTTCTGAACTGGAGAGTGGAGATGGCCTCATGGCACCGTGAACAGAGTAAGCGCCGTAAACTCCAAAAAGGTGAATATTATGTTATGCAAATCTCATCCTTAAAAAAGTAACAGATCAGAGGGACAGTGACAGAGGAACCACTTTCTGTATCAGGTCAACAAGCAGCACATTCAAACAGAACATTTTCCCCAGGGCTCTCTGCACCACCTCCCCAAGGTGACTTCAAAGTAGCTGTGCACTGGGATGTGTCCCATGCCAGTCTCCCTTCAGAAACAGAAACCCAAGGCACTCAGGAGTGTCATGAGCCTGAGCCACGCGTGCCCCTCAGCGAGGGCCTGGAAACAGGGCTCCTTCACAGCAGGGCCTCCGCACGTGGGGCCAGCACATACCAGCGCAACCATCGGCACTGAGAACGTCTGTCTAGCAGGAGGCGTGGAAGAACCTGCTTTCTGAGAAGACGCCCCAATCTCTCTCAGATAACAAAAGGCATCTCACAGACACGGGGCACCGAATGCCACCCCAGGCTCTGCTGTGTGGCACCCACTCCAAGATCTTTCCCTGGAAGAAGGGCTACCAGCATGTGCTGTTGCGGGCACAGGAAAGCAGGTGGCTGAGCAGGGACAGGTACCTGGCCACTCCATCCTCCACAAGCACAGCACGGCCCACTCGGGGACAGCTCTGCACCTCCCAACAGAGGGGCCCGGCACAGAGGAAGTCAAGTGGGGGGAAGCTTTCTTAGCAAAATAAAACAGCCACTACAGGCAAAAGGGGACTTCCTGGGAAGTCTGCACACTCCAAGCTCCACTGGGGTCGGCCTGGGGCTGCGCTGTGAACTGGAATGGCAATGGCACAGGGACGGGGAAGGCCTGACTTCCCTCTCCCACCCCAAGGCAGGCCCGGCCCTGCCTCCCTTCCCCACGGTGGCCTTTCCCATCTTGAACTCTCACGTCCACTAGGACTTCCGCCCTCCCTCACTCCCCAGGAGAGGACCAGACACCTCAGCTTCCTCCACACCCAACTTCCTTCCCACCAGGAGTCCCTGTCAACCTCATCCTGAGACAGCGAGCTACCTCGTGAGCTGGCCCTGGGACGTGGGGACCAAAAGGCTGAGTGGCCAGACACCAGGACACTTCCCTTCCCACCACTCGCCTGAGTGGCCACTTAGATGCCCAACAGCAAGTGGCTGTCCTAATACCTGGCAGGCACGGACCCCCCGCCAGTATGTACCTGACTTGCCACCAGGTATCACTATAATTAGTCATTGAAATTGAAGCCCAATGCAATTAATTACATAATTTTGAAGTGTTCAGGTTTAATTCCATTAGAATTACATCATGAAACTGGGGAATTACAAAGGATTACCAACCAAAAGCAAATAGGGATGAAGAAAGGAACTCCAGGCTGACTCCCCACGCAGCTGAGTCACACCTGCGCTGAGGCTTGAGCTCACCATGCCACCTGTTTTAAATAGATCTTGGGGGCCAAGCTGGGAGGATATCTGCACCAGCCACTTCTGGAGCACCTGCACCCTGTACCCCAGGCTGGATGTTCAGTGTCAAGAGGACACTGAAAGCCATTCCTTCTGTGGACAGTTCCTGTCCCTTCCATGGCTGCTGTTCTCCAGCCTCAGCTTCTCAGGCCCCGAAGGTTGCCTGTTCAAACTGTACTCTCCTGGCCCCTTCTCTGACATGGCCTCCCTTCCCCCCGGAACCCTCTCCTTGGATGCCAAGGGATACCCAAAAAAAACATAGAATCTAGAGCCACCTAAGATCTCTTTTCCAATGATAATTCTGAGAAAAATAAGCTAATGCCTACAAGTGTCACTGGGACAAGGCTGCTTCTCTCAGGACAGATGGCCACCCACACGCCTCTCATAAAGCTAGTCTGTCACTGAATGCATGCCCCACACCGCCTCCCCAGGGAGCTGAGGCCTTAGCCAATCAATGTCAGGGGAGCTGCATGACTCTGAGTCCAATATTAGAGCAGAGGCTAATTCAACTCAACTCCCAGGGGCCCAGAGAGTAGGGCTCTGGCCTTGGCCACCACAGGGTTACATGCAAATATCAGCACTGAAAGTCCTGGTGAGGAGACCAGTCCACTGAGTGCAGGCGTCTCTCCAGGACCCTGGGGTCACACGATTAGACAGTTCTCTTTTGAAATTCTTTCAACGACTTGCTTTATGTAGAGATGGGGCACCCATGGACAGCAGGCCATGCAGACAGGGGCTCCTTCAGTCCAGCACCTCACTGCACCCCAAACCTCAGATGGAGTTCACTGGTGGGAGCACTCATTGGCTGGGGGATGTGGCAGCAGTGACTCCTTCATCAGAGGACCTCTGACTCTGGGGCTGGGGCTGAGGTGACTCTCAGGCCAGGGGAGGGAGCCAGGCTCCACCACAAGGTGCTCCCCACCGGTCCTGCCACCCACCTCCAGCTCTCAGGGCCCCAAACACACACTGAGCCCATCTGATGCTCCTGTGGCCTCCCCATAATGACCCCGCAGCTTCAGCTCTCCTACACAGTGGGGACAGCATGGTGCTGCCTGTGGCTGAAGGACATGGAAATGACAACCCCCAAAACAGTGTGGCCTGGGAAGAGGGAGGGAGGGAGAAGGCAAAATACTGATAACATCGATCTTCTCCCAATACATCCTTCCCCAGTGCAAGACAATCCCTTGAAAAGGGCAAGCACTGATCCTTCCCAGTGACAGTACAATGGACCCTGCATTCCTGCCCTGCAAAAACAAATTTCAGATTCTCACACTCTGCTTCCTGAGTGCCCAAACTGATGTGCTCTGTTAAAGTCTTCAGTGGTTCAGCCACTTCTCAGTGTAACCTGTAGAACACAGACTCCTCCTGTAACGGGGGCCATTTTCTATGAAGAACGTGAGCCCTCCGAGACCTGACTCCGCCGCTGAATAAAGGCGTAGTTTAGTTTGTGAGGTCTGCACCCACAAGCCAAGCAAGGGCCCAAACCAGCGCCCGCCCACTGTCACTGCCAGGAAACAGGAGCTGGTAGTGAACGAAAAAATTGGAATTGCAGTGAAAAGCTCCTGTCTTGTCACCAGTGGATATAAACTAGCTTTAGCATGTAGATCCAGGCCTGCGAACAGCAGGTCCCTTCCCTCCTGCCCTTTTACCCAACGTCACACCCAACTAGCTGCGCAGCTAGTGCGTGAGGACAAGGGTGGGGTCCTGAGTTAGGATTAAATCTCCCCTGATTCCACCTCAGCAATGCGGAATCCACAAGCACCAACCAAAACTCCAACAGACTCCTCCAGGGGCTTTCAACTCCAGGCCACATCCTCAAGGCCTCGGGGCCACCTCTCCACCAAGCTTAACCTTCCCTTGGCCCAAGGTTTTAACCCCAGGAATTCCCTTCCCCAGCACCCAAATCTCACATTATCCCCAAAAGAGCACAGCCTCTCCTCCCTCCGCTGGGTCCCTGTAAATGCAGGTCCCTTCCCCCTAGGGACATCCTGGCGCCCTTGGCCCCTCCAGCAGCCCTCACTTCCCCAAGTCCATGCAAATGCTCCTGCAGCCAGACAATGACGTCACCCCCACCAAAATACCGGAGGTGCTTTCTTGGACTAAATGAAGAAGCGGCAGAGCACACAGGCTCTGAAGGCCACTGCTCTGAAACGGGGCTGGCCCCGTGCCAGGCCCACAGCAAAGCTTCTGGGGGACAGACAGATGTAAGCCATTCCTCCAATGCGACGCCCAAACCTGAGGGCTTCCTGCTGCTGGCTGTCTCTGACGCGTGCTGGGCTCTGGCGACTGCAGTAAGCGCTTTCCCGGGTCCTGTGGGGAAGTTTCCTTCCATTTAGGCCATGAGTGGACTCAAAGAATAAGTCTCCGTCAAAGAACTATCTGCCCAACTCTATTTGCTAAACTGTGGATTTTTGTTTTATGTGCCACAAACACAATTATGTGTAGATATCTTAATATAAGCAAAGAAAGAATTTAATAAACAGGAATTTTTAAAAAATGAAACACATATTCTATCAGCAGTCTCTCAAACAGCCATTTTAATATAATCGACCTACCTTCCACAATAGTAAAAAGAATCAAGTTTGGGCTGGGGGGTGCAGCTTGGTAGTTAGTAGAGAGCTTGCCCAGCCTGTTCCGGCCCCACTTCAATGTGCAGCACCACAAAAAATAAAAAAATAAAAAATATCAAGTTTGCTCTCTGAAGCTCACTAGCTGAGAGAGCCTCACATCAGAACACAAAGGACCTCAACAGAGGCCTGGGCTCTCCTGCAGTGGTTACTAAGCATGGAGGACCCTGGAGCGAGACAGCAGGTGCATAAGGACAGAGGGCAGGCACCTAAGTGGTCAAGCCAGCTGGCGCTGCAGTGGTACCATGTGGACAATCAGAGGCACGAAGGAGGGACCTGGAGCTTGAGGGGAGCCTCCAGAGACCCCCGCCACACTACGACTGTTCTGGAAAACCCTTTCCCACTGAGCCAGGTGTGCAGAGCTGGACTCCAGCTTTGCCTCCTCTACCGGGCTCTTCCCTGCCCAGTTTCCACCGCCTGGTTTCCATGCCCTCCCCAGGGCCTCTGCACACAGCTCCATCAAAGCCTCGCTCTGGCCATCCCACCTACTTGTGCCTACAGAAGGCTGTCCACTCCTGCAGGTGGGACAGAGGGCGAAGGAAGAAGGGAAAGCAGGGCATTGGGCTGGACACTAAGGCGCACAGAGTGGAGAAGGAAGCTTCCCAAAGTGAGGGCGATTCTGAGGTCATTCTTGTCGGAAGGAAGGTCTAGGTCAGGTGGAGGCACCTATCAGGAACCTGAGGAACGTGGGCTCTACTAGGTACCAACATGAGCGCTGTGGTATTTAAGGAGAGGCATGATAGGAGGCCATCAATGGCTTGGGAAGATTCATCAGGCAGCCACATCCATAATGGATTGTGACCTGCTTCAAATCTGAAGTCTTCTGAAACAAGACTATGTACTCAGGACCTGTGCAACAGAGAAGACCTGGATCGCATATGCAGTAAGCAGCCCCCAAACTAACTGCACACATGCAAAAAAGATTTCATTAAAGTATCAGCACGCTCTAAGACAGCATGATCACACACCAATGCCGAGTCACGTAAAGCAGTAACAAACCACTTCTGACTCCCCTGACAGTGACCTTCAACCATAACTGGCAATGCTCTTCCTTTCCCACTCCCACGTCAAAGCTGACAAACTGGTACCAGGGCTGAGGACCGGGTGGAGAAAAGAGATGAGCCAGCTTTCCTTCTGGGACAGCCAGCTCCAGGTGACAGCTTTACAACTGCATGGCACAGCTGACCAAAGCACCCGGCCACCTCAGATGCCAAGGGAACCAGAGTCTCCTCCAACCTTCATTTAAAAAATTAGATGTAGAAGTCCCTCCAGCAAGAATTTTATTTTTAATTTTCATTTACATCGCATCTTTCTTCCAAGAATCTCAAAATAATGGAGCACCACATACTTATTCTAAAAAGAGGAAGGGGAAAAAACCTGTGCCCACGAGGTTGGTGGCCAATAGTCACCTGCAAGGAGCACCCTGCAGCAGCATGGGCCCCCTGGCCCTGGCTCCACACATGCCCATGGAGCAGAAACATGACCCTCAGCTTGAACTGGTGTCCCACTTGGCCGAACGATGCCATGGCACACGCTATGCTAGTCGAAATGAGCAAAGCCAGTGAACTAACATTCCTGCACTGGCTTACACGAGTGTTCCTGTGCTCCCGACTTTCAGAGCTGCACAGCTTGTGACATCTCTGCTGCGTGAACAGCAAGGTGGAATCAGACTGGCAGCTCTACTCACAATGTTAGCTGCAATTTCTATGTACTGGGGACCTTTGAAAGGTCTGCGTTCCATGGACTGTCATCTACACTCTTGGTGAGGGCAGAGGATAACATTAGACTGCAAGGGTCTACGGTCCAGGACGACCACCACGGTGAAACACAGAGAACGAAAAGCACGTTTTCTGCCACACCTTCTGTAGTGATGCAAAATGGTGACAGAAGCAACAGAATGCTCCGCTTCCCAAGGGAACCAGAGTCTCCTCCAACCCTCATTTAAAAAATTAGATGTACAAGTCCCTCCAGCAAGAATTTTATTTTTAATTTTCATTTACATCGCATCTTTCTTCCAAGAATCTCAAAATAATGGAGCACCACAAATACTTATTCTAAAAAGAAGAAGGGGAAAAAACCAAAACAGTTGTCACACACAGGAGAGGACAGGCTTGGCAGGGCAGGATGAGCAAGAAAGGACAGCTAGAAGTGACAGCTAGAGCTCGGGGCTGCCATTGTGCAGGCGGAGGGTGGCTCCTTAGCGGCCCTGCCTCAACCCACAGCCACGGGCCTGCTGATGTTTCAGCTGCAGGCTCCTGAGGGCAGGATTCACCTTCCATGCCATCTACTCACTTTTATCAAATCCTCTTCATTTGAATTATCATTTCCCCCCTAAAAACAGGAGGAAAAGCGTTAATAAACCAAAGGATCCACAGGTCCAAAAGAACCATGGAACAAAGGTGCCTAAAAAGAGATCACATCCTTTTTGGTCTTAAATATGTAAAACTATGTTACAAAATGAAATAGTCACACTGTACTAGGGGAAAAGACCCAATCTAAGAAAGACCATCTTGCTTGTAGGGGGAAAATGGGAAGAAGCTTCTGAGTTTGGTTTTTTTCATTTTTCCATGTGCCGAGTGGACAGGATCTGAACGTCTCGCATTTAGCAAAAAACTGTCAACACCCAAATAAACTTTTAATGACAATAAGAATGGCATTCTACTTCTCACAATTTCGCAATATTCGCTTAGGAGAGAGCTAATGCGTCCATCTGTTTTTCCCTCAACCCAACTGGGAACACCTGACAACCCAGGTAACTTGTTAAAAATGTTAACTGCATTTATTTATTGAACATGCAGCCAGAGAGCGAGACGTCTGTGACGCAGACACAAAGCAACACCAGGAACAAGACTGGCATATGAGTTTCAGCGCTGATAGTGCCCCCACACCTCACATTAATTGCAGGAATCCCAAATGGACAAGAGCATCCAGGATTTCAAGTGTCAGCTGAAGGAGGCGGCCTTGTATGACACAGCAGGCCCAGCCGCTCCCCAGGATTCTCCTGCTCACAGAGGAGCGCCCGCCGCGTTGACTTGGCATGCTGGGCTCAGCTTCACAAACACTTTTCTGGAAGGAAGCAGGACCTCGTCAGTTTCACTGGATGTGAATCTCCCGCCTATCTGCAGTGCTAGTAAACCCCACAGCAAGACCCCATCCACCTTCCTCCTGGCCTCCTGTCTGTGTTCCTCTGTGCAGGACGACCCCTGTGGGTGGGATCCCTACCAATTCAACGTGGGGGGTCTGGCAACCCGGTGGCCCAAGGCTCTACTAAGCACAAGAATTCTGCCAAGTGCCCGCGGATTCCCGCAGTAAGGAAAAGACTTGCAGACCGAAATGAAGAAATTGACAGCCTTTAATTTGTGCATTAACATCATCCTATCAGAATTTAATTACAGCTAGAATGAGAATTATTTTTATCAGAGAGTTGTTTGATTTCTAAAGTAAAGGCTCTTGGTGGGGTTTGCAACAAATCAGACATCTTTCAAAGACAGTTGTGCAACCTCATTACACTTTTAAACTGTGCCACTTTGTGTGCATAGGCTACAGCACGGGCAATTTTTTAAAATCTTTAAGTCACAACTCAGGTGCTTCAAAGCGGCTTCAGGAGTGGCGTAAAGGAGAACATCAGCACAAGGTTCCCCTCCATTCACAGAGAAACCCCCTTCCTTGCAAGGACACACCTCTGTTCCACCAACCTTCCCAGAGACCCGCTGGGAACAGAAAGGACGGTAGCTCAACTGCAGCAGGGCCCAAAGCCGGATGCAGACCTCGGCTCCCCCTCCGACAGCCAGCACCTACACCCAGACCAAAACTCGCTCCAGAAACAGCAAGAGCAGGGCCACCACTTGGTGTTCAGGAGCACAGCTTGGATTCCACAACAGGAGAGATCATGTAGAAGATTCCAAGGGCCCCATTATTAGGGCCCCAAACCAAGCTCACATTTTTTGGTTGCAATTGAAATTTATATCTCTAAATGTAGAACTTTTAGGGAAAATAAATTCTCTCTAAATGCTAAGTCATTATCAGGGAATAATAAAATGTACCCACATGCTCAGGTCAATAAATGTTTATTAAATCAGGAGTCACAAAAGAACCCAGAATTTCTTTGCTATAAAAGTTATATAACAGCAGGTAATAAGTCGCTTCTCTTGGGACGCCAGCAAGAACTGTCGCACAACTGTCTTTGAAAGATGTCTGATTTGTTGCAAACTCCACCAAGAGCCTTTACTTTAGAAATCAAACAGCTCTCTGATAAAAATAATTCTTGTTCTAGCTGTAATTTTTTCTAGCTTTTTCTCCCCAGCCATGGCACACCTGCAATTCTCTCAGTGCCCAGGTACCCACAGGCATCCAGTTCCTAAAACACCCAGCATGACTGGAACGTCCAGGTACCTAGTAGTGGGGGAAAGAGAGGGGCTGCGGGGCCACTCTTCAAACAGCAACGATTAGATGAACAGCCACAAGTAAAAAGTGTCCCTGTGCTGGGTTACAGGAAGGCTCGAATACAGGATTCCAAGAATTCCACCTGTTTCCAATTAGATAGCAGAATTGCTTGAGTGTTTGAACTACATTCACTTGCTACTTACACAAAAACAATTCTTCCAGGTTTTTTGAACATTTTAAATACGTTAAAATAAGATTAAGGATCTGGTTTAAACAATCAGAGGCAAGGAAATTTCAGTTGAAACCAAAACTATCTCCCGGCTGCGATAATGCAGAGCTTCAGACGAAACAAAAGTGCTAGGCAGACACATTTAACTGTGAAATTACCAATAAAAATCAGACTTTTCATGGGGAGAGCACTTGCATTTCCAAAGTTACATATTAAATACTCTGCAGTAAGTTTTCAATAATTCCTACAGTAACTCATGAGACTGTGCCTGAGAATCACTTTCACGGTAACGTCACGTCCTCCGTGTCACGGCCCAGCAGACACACCTGTCTTAAACATGCGAGATTTACATGAGCCACGTGTGAATTACACCAAAGCGACACTTGGTGAAAAGTGAGCCCAGCTCTGTGGAGTTTTTCACAAGATGGATTTCTCCTAAAAAATTCACAAGTTTTTCCCTAACAAATGTGTCCTTCCTTCATTTCACTGTAGTGCTGAAACAAGTGCAGATTTCCTACTCCTAGCCTCGCTCTCCCTCCCGAGACACAGACTGCAGCACAGCCCGAAGACAGCTGTGCTGGTTGCAGGGCTCATGGAGGCCCAACCTCAGGGCCTGCGCGGCTCCCACACACGCCTGGTGGGGTTTCTTAACTGAACAGCCATACACAGAAGACTTTTGAAATAGCCATTAAAGGTCCCGGGCTCAAAGGGGTCACCAGACAGCATTCTTAAGGTTAGCTCGGTGGATTAGGAGAGAATGATTCCTGAGAAGACCAGGCTGTTTGTCCCCTTTCCAACTCTCCTGTGTTGACTACTGACAGAAGACACGTGAAACTGGGGACACAGGCAAAAGCATCTCTGCACCAGCTCCACCGGGAGCTACAGTATTAAGTCTATTTCTGCACTAATCTGCACCTTCGGGAAAAAATAATGGTTTTACCCAAGCGAAACCTTGAATCAATTGTTAACAATCCCCTACGCCCAATCTCTAAGGCACCTACAGTAAAAGAACCAAGAAAACAAAAACAGGGCAGCAGTAGTGATGTTTGTTTACCCACTATTCTATCAAAGGTACTAGCTGAGATGTTTTAATTAAAATAATAGATTTATTATGGAGAACCCTCTTGGACAGCGGGCAACATGACACACTTCCATAAGAAAAGAAAATAAACTTGTGGCAAAACTGAAATAGTTTTCTGATTTTGAAAAACAAGACAACTTTTAGGGTTCACTTTTGCAGAGGATCCTTAAAGGGGAACACAGGCCATCACCAAGCAGAGAACACTCCCGAGGGAAGCCCACCACTAGCAGGCCCCATCCCAAAAAGTTCAGAGCTCCACTACCGCATAACAGAGATACATGAGCTGGTTTTAGAAAGTGCACTTTTTCAAACGTGTGTTTAAAAGATAAATTTATACAATGGTGTTTTTCTTATTAAAAAAAAAAAGTCTGGTTTTTACAAGTCTGGGATAGGATGAAAACTTGTCCAACGAGTCTTAGCAACGCCAAAGCTCTGAAGCGTCCACACTGCAAGCCTCTGGGACTAAAAAGGAAGCAAAATAAAGAACAACCTTCAGAAACTCTTCCTGGGCTTTCACTACAAGTCCAAAGGTGGCTTCAGGACCCAGGAAGCCCCCAGCTCCCTGGGGCCGTGAAGAGGCACAGAACTGCTTAAATTCACCCAGATCCGCAGTCTCTAACCTGGATCTGCCTGGTGGACACCACAACCCTCGCTGAGCTCTGCAGGCAAGCAGACCTCAGTATCAGGGGTCTGGAAAGCTGAGAGTTCAAACTAGTCAGTTCTCACTCAAATCTCAGTCTCACTGGCCCATTCATCCTCTGTGGGAATGGAGAGGATACTCAACCAGAAGGCCTCCCTGGGCCCACAGAGAGGACCAGTCTGGCCTCAAACTTTGGCATTCCATGTTCAACTGACATTTTCCAGCGTGCAATGCTGCAGCCATAGGAAGTCATCTAAAGCCAAATCGCAAGGGTCCCACCAAGAGGCAAGGGATGCTTGGTACAGGAATAACGTTCAAAGAAAGGATCTGTTTGGTGGTTGCTGTTTTTCAAGAGCAACATAAAGTTCATTTGAGTAAACTGCCAGGAAAACTTTCAGTTGAATCCTGAAGCCACACTGGTAAATGTCCCTGTGATCCTCTGAACAAGTAGCTAATCTATTGGGGAGGAGGGGAACTCTTTATACCAAGTTCATAAAATCTAATAACTCTCTAGAAACCAAATCCATTTCCCAGGCAGTTCTGCCAGGATGCTTAAAAAAGAAACTTCATTGATATTAAGCTAGAATGTCACATTTAAGAAGACAAGAGGGAAAAAAAAAATTAAGGTTTGTCCCTTAAAACTCCACAACGGGTTTTACAGTAAGCACAGGAATTAAATTATGGTAAAAGGGAGCTATTTTTACTAAAACAGGGTAGACCAATTTATCAAAAATGCCATTCGGCTGTGTTCATTACATTCAGGAATCTAATTTACACAATAGACACTTTGGAGTAATCTATTTTAGTCAATAAATACTCAAACTCCTTTAAGTTTTAATCTTATCGGAAATACATATTTCACATAGTCTTCTTCCTAGTTAAGCGAGAAATTTGAGGAAATTTCATAACGACTATGAGTCTGCTTTATCGTTCTTCCGTAGGCAAGGGCAGAAATCAAGCATACACAAAGTTGTCAGACTCCACTTGCACACGCTTTAATCCAATCTGCCTGATTCTTCCGAGCCTCAACGTGGAGTTCATCTTCTCCTAAAGGTCCCTATCCCCAGCCCACTAGGTTAGCAAAGTTCGGCCAAGTTCACCTTCAGGCACACCTCAGAGCTGGGAGCAGCAGCGGTCCCCCAGGGACGCCGCAGAAACCCCTTCCTCACCTCCCAGCACCAGACAGCCCCGGGCCCTTGCAAGCCGCAGAGCCGTCCCCACTCCCGCGCCCTAGCGCTCGCCGAGCTTCGGGCCCACACGCCGCTCACCTTCAACTTGTCTCCGGCTACGCACAACATCCACCTGGCGGAGTCCCGGGGCTGTCTAGGCGTCGCAGGCGCGGAGCTGGCCCGTGCGGGGCGCACCCCTCGGGCGCTCAGCTCCTCCGGGTGGGGGGCGGCAGGCAGGAACGCACCCCCCGAGCACGGCGGCAGTGCGGTCGCCGGATGGGGAGCCCCGGCAGCAGCCCCTCGCGACGCCCGGGACTCGGCGCGGGGACCGCGGTCCCGCACGCTCCAGTCCAGCGGGGCCCCCGGGGCTCTGCTTGCGAGAACCCGGCCCGAAAAGGCGCCTCTGAGCGGACCTGCCGCGCGCTCCATAGCGCCAGCGGACCCCGCGGGGAGGACAGGCTCCCCGAGCAGAGGGCCGGAGAGAAGCCGGCGGCGGGTCACCGTGGGCCGCGGGAGTCCCCGGGCGCGCGGCGAGGGCCGCCCGGAGCGGCGGCGGAGAGGAAGCGCCCCCAGCCCGGGAGCCGGCGCGCCGCGCGGGGCCTGCGCTCGGGGAAAGTTGCAGCCCTCCTCCGTCTCCCGCGCCCGCGCCCACCCGGGGGTCCCGGGCGCCGCGACCCACCGGCCCCGCCGTCCCTCGCCAAGTTTCCCCGAAGCGCCCCCGCGGGGGTCCCCGGGTGCGGAGCGGCAGGTCCGCGCCACTCGCGCCGGCACACAAAAGAGTGGGGCGGCTGCGGGGCTCGCGGGTGGCCCCGGGGCGCTCCCGGGACGTAAACAAACCAGGGGTCCGCGCCCGCAGCCCCGCCGGGAGCAGGAGCGGCGCGCGCCGCGGCCCGCTGACAGCCGGGGGCGGCGGCCGGGGCCGGGCCGGCCGGGGCAGGGAGCGCGGGCGCCCGCCCGGCCACCCGCCCGCCTGGCCGGAGCCGGGCCGCGCCGCCGCCGCCGCCGGTGGCCGCTCTGACCCTCCCCCGAGCCGGCGGCACCACAGCGCCACCAGCCCCAGCTCCGCCGCGCCGGCGGCAGTGGCGGCGGCGGCTCCTCCTGGAGAGGCAGGCGCTTCACCCCCCACAGCAACTCCCCACAAACTTTCCCCGGGAATACGGCGGGCCGGGGGCACGGGCGCGCGGGCGGGCGCCGCCGCCGGGCCGCAGCCCCCTCCGGCCGCCCGCCGCCCGCGCCCCCTCGCGCGCGCGCCCCGCGGGCCGCCCGGCCGCCCCCTCCCCGGTCCCGCAGCGGCGGCGCGGGCGGCGGCGGCGGCGGCGCAGGGCCGGGGGGGCGCCCGGGGTGGGGGCAGACACCGGGGGCAGCGGTGGCGGCGGCGGCTCCCGGCGCCATCTTGGGCTGATCGATGAATTGAACAAAGAGGATCAATTTCCGATCAAGCGAGTTATCAATGGGGGCCGGGGAGCGAGAGGGACTTGTCCCCGACTCGGCCCCGCTCTCCCCGGCACCCCCTCCTCCCCGCCGCCGCGGCCCCCCGGCGGCCCGGCAGCCCGGGACCCCGGGGGAGGCCGCGACCGCCCGCAGCCCCCACCCCCGGGCGCGAGGCCGAGCGCGGAGAAGCCTGACCTGCAGCTGCTGTAAATCAAAGCGCTTCCAATATTGAAACATCGATCCCACATTGGCCGCCATCTTGAGACATATTGAGACGGAGTGAGAGGCTGATAGAGAGGGGGCTGGAGTTCAGGAGCCGCCAGGAGGCAGCAGGCGGGCGGCGCCAAAACCCGGCCTGGAGCGGGCCGCCGCCGCCGCCACGGCGGACGCGGACTCCTCCTCACGGCGCCGCCGCAGCCATGGCGAGCCCGAGCCGGAGCCGGAGTCGGAGCCCGGGGGCGCGGCGGCCGCCCGCCGGCCTGACGCGCGCGGCCCTGCCCCCTCCCCGCGCGGCAGGCGCCCGGCCCGCGACCCCCGCCCCTCCCGCGCCCCCAGCCCCAGCCGCGGCGGCCGCACGCCCGGCCCAGAGGGGGCGCTGCGGGACGCGACAGGGGCGCCGGGCCCCGCGGGAGGCCCCGGGCCCCGCTCACCTGGGGCGCCGTCGGGACCCCCGGGGGTCGCAGGCGAAAGAGCGCAGCCCCTCCAGGGTGCCGGGGCGGGGGGGGGCCGTGTGCAGCGTGGGGCGGACGCCGGCGCTGCGTTCACCCCTCTGCTCGCACGCCGAGCCGCGGCGACCACCTGCCCAGGCCCCGACCCGGCGCGGCCCGGGCCCACGCAGCCGCGCGTGTGCGGCGCGCTGGCGGTGGACCGTGGCGCTGCGGCCCCTCTGCGCCCCAACGGGGACTCCGAGGACCGCGGCGACCAGGAACTGCGTTTCACGTTTGGCGGAGTGGAGTTGGGGGACACCAGCCCTGACCCTTAGGTCGCTGCACAAGTTCATCCACCACGCCGGGGCCGCACGGTCCCCGCTGTCGCACCAGGATGCACTGCAAAACGGCGGTGGCCGGGGGTCCCCGCGCCCCCTCTTCGCCCAAGTCGCTCCAGCTTAGGCCACGACAAGAAAAGTCTTGGAGCACAGGGTTGCCACCCCCAACACACAGTACCGCTTCTACCGTACAGCCCAAGAAACTTCCTGGGGTTCAGACACCTCGGCTACTCCTTAGGGTGCACAAAGTTAGGAAATGTGGATACCCTCATTCAAAACAGAAAGCGTGGCCCCAAGTGCATAGAAATGCTAAAATTAAGACTAAAAATATAAATTCTCTCTTGATTTCCTTTTTCGCAGAAACCTGGCCCAGGCACACATTTTGTGATCGTCATCTTTAATTGATTACACACGTGCGAGCTGGAGTTTCCAGTAGGAAAACTGTACTTTTACTCTCCCGCACTTCATTTAACGTGTAATTAGTTAAAACAAATCCCCAAATTCCTTAATCTTGAAAATTATATGTAAATAAAATCTGTATGGAATACAAAATGAAACATGTAAGTGGAAAATAATTGCTTTTCAACTGAGTTCGAGGGTTTAGCGCTGATCAGAAACGTGGATTCAGCATTTTCGAAGGGAGTGGAAATGAAAGTCCCCCGGACCTAGAGAGCACACGTGTCCCCAGGTCTCGCACTGGGGCCAGAGGCCTCCTTTTCGTAGAGGGGAGGCTCCCGAGGTCTGGAAGGGGGTTCGCTCTGCTTCCCCACCGCGGCTTTCACTCTCCCGAGGGGCAGGAAGCAGGTGGGTGGGAGCGCGCGGGCGTCAGAAGGCGTGTCGCGACCTCCAGCGGAGAGGCTGTGACGCGTCGCGGGTCAGGCACTGCTGGACGTCGGGTGGCGAGGCTGCCTCGGTGTGGGGCTCCCGAGCCGGCGCGCGCCGTCGGCCAGCGGCCGCGCTGCAGCTCCGACCGCGACGCCCGGTAGAGGGCAGCTGCGCCCGACACTCGGGTCCTCGGGTCCCGGCGCACGTGCCCACCCGCGCGCACGGGCCTCGGTGCCTGGCCACGCCCTGTCCCGGAGCTAGGTTCCTGGCGGGAAGAGGCATTGCCACGTTAAGCCATTCCTATACCGAAAAGTGCCACTTGCTACTGCTTTTATCTTTTCCCAAACTTGGGGACAATCTGCCCTTCCCCTGTGTGTGTGCGGTGGCAGACAGGAAGACCCAGGAGTTGCCCTAAAGGTGGCTAGACAAATAAAATGTACACGGTCTTTAAAAAAAAAAAATTCCTCCCGTGGGGAAGGGTCGGGGAAATGGTTTGGATTTAGTACAGATGTTCTCAATCTAATTATCGTGTCTATCCCCTGGGTTTGAACCAAAAAAAGTGAAATATATATGACCTGTGTAATATTCCAGAAGTACATCTGGTTGGAATTCAGGGTTCTGAATCCACGGTAATATTTTAGAAATAAATTTGATGAGTATTAAATACCCTTGTTACGTTCCTGGTTATATTTATATTATTTACATGTTAACCTGACTTAGTAGAGAAACACTACATTGGGTGACCCAGAGGTTAAGCTCTGTTTAAATAAATTTTAGACTTCTCCAGGGGGAAAGGAGTTTAGGATAACTTTGCCAGTAACACAAAATGTTACCAATTTAAAAGGAAAATCATTCAAGATAAACCACTTATCAAAAATCATCTTGGTTGAGTGAGCTAATCCAAAAAGACATTTAAAAAAAAAAACTTTTTAAAGTACATTTTATTTTTCTTACATAGTGTAAGAGTGAAGAATTAAATCTATTTGTAAAGACCATTTTCTTTCTTTTTTTTCCTCACTATTATAAAGGCTCAGGAGGACCTACTGGAGTCCTAATAGAAGGATCTACAAAGCTGTGTATTGTGTCAACTATTAAGAAAAGAGGAAGGTTTTAGGACCTAAGTCTCCACTGGCACCCACAGAGATAACAACACAATAATGGCTATGACCTCCCAGAACACAGTGTGAGAAAGAGATAGATCAGCAAGAGAACTGGCCCAGAACCAAAAAGTACCTTGACATGTAATTGATATTACTTAGCACAAAGCACAAGAAAAACAATCCAGAGGCATTTGGTCACTCTTTAATGTTCCGGCTCTCCCTTTAGGGGAAGAAAGCTCACAGTTCCCGAGTACATGACTAATCCCCCAGCCTGAGCTTTCACGATTAAGCCCCCAGTAATCAGATGGGAGGATTCACCCAAATGACGTTTGTTCCTGACACCTTCAAACGAAATATAGCTTAGCATCACATAAGGCCAGTGGATGACTAATACATGGGCTCAGAACTCCTAAATTTCTTTTGTGACCCATTTTATTTTGCCTTAAAAAGAAAACTGAGTAGCCACGCTGAGGATGCGATACGGCTAATATGACTTACCGAAAACTGCAATATCTTCCAGGGTTCACCATTCCCTAACCTGGTTGCATTTGGTGGGTCTCCTCTTCCCGATATTTACATACAGTTTATTAAATCCATTTAGGTGAAAACTAGCAAATTCTTCAAAATAACCATATGGATTCGTTATTACTAAACCCATCCTGCTTGAGTAGCCCCAAGAAATAAAAATGCAGCCGGGCGCGGTGGCTCACGCTTGTAATCCCAGCACTTAGGGAGGCTGAGACAGGAGAATCGCGAGTTCAAAGCCAGCCTCAGCAATGGCGAGGCACTAAGCAACTCAGTGAGACCCTGTCTCTACATAAAGCACAAAATAGGGCTGGGGATGTGGCTCAGTGGTCGAGTGCCCCTGAGTTCAATCCCCAGTAC
>CM053415.1:6062050-6084910 GCA_028644305.1 Xerus rutilus
AAAAAAAAAAAAAAAAAAAAAAAAAAAAGAAATAAAAATGCATTGAGTTGTTTTCCAAAGATTCAAACTTAGTAATTGTTCTGATACACTTGACCTAGTTCCTTGAAGGAATGAACCATCAAGAAATTGTTTCAAACTGAAGAATGTCTTACACTATAGGGTATTATTTTTAAAAAGCCATAGTCTTTAGTCCTCACACACACAAAAGAAGTCTTTATGTTCTGGTATCTTATTTATTATGGGCCCATAAAGTTAAACTTCCCCTATAAACCTTATCCCCAGGAAAAGTTGGGGAATAATCTAGAGTTTTTACCAAACTCCCCCCAAAAAGTGAAAATAAT
This sequence comes from Xerus rutilus, assembly GCA_028644305.1. Lineage (NCBI taxonomy): Eukaryota > Metazoa > Chordata > Mammalia > Rodentia > Sciuridae > Xerus > Xerus rutilus. Next base: position 6,062,392 of record CM053415.1, read on the forward strand.
TCAGGAAATCTTATGCTATGTGATTTGCTTCAAAGGAAATATCAAGCAATCCATCCTAAAACTTTCATCCAATTTCTGAATAGTTTGGGGGCATTTAAACTAGACTTGGTGTCAAATAGTTTTCAAGAAGAAATATTGCAGATGACCAGTAACAATACATAGTGCCAAAGGCCACTGCATAAAATTTATTCACAAATAATCATAATGACATGACTATTCAGGACAGAAAGGAATCGTAGTCCTAATAAGTTGTGTGGAAAATCTCAGTTTTACACAACAGAAATTCAAAATCATATCAAGGTACCATTTGAGGGCTGGGTTTGTAGCTCAGTGGTAGAGCGCTTGCCTAGCATGTGTGAGGCACTGGGTTTGATCCTCAGCACCACATAAAAATAAATAAATAAAGGTATTGTGTCCATCTACAACTAAAAAATAAATAAAAATAAATAAAGTGAAAATACTCATTTGAGGTGCCTGAGTTTGTAAATGCCTTCAATTCAGGAACATCTAAAGCCGGACAGAAGTTTCGAGACACTTTAAATTTGAGAAGGCCTTTTCCTTAAATCAAAAGATGATGCCCAACAGAGGGAAATTGTTCTTCTTTTGTCTTTGGTGACTGCCTTCAGAATGATTTGGCATCAACCACTGGAATAAATAAAAGGAAGATTCCAGATTCTTTTATTTTTTGGAGCTCAAGAAAACCAAACTACTTTTAATTGTTTTGTTTTTTAAATAATACTTTATGTTAATTATTTCTAAGTACACTATTCACCGTGCTATGTAAATACCCACCAAATAAAAGTACACATTTGGCTACATGTAATTACACGCATAGTACATAATTCATCTCTATACGCCAAATGTATGTGTAGTTATATAATTGTACCAAGAACCTGCCAAACTTGTAAGCGCCGACTATAATGATTTCTAAATAGCAGACTCTCACATCACCACCTTCTCTGCTTGTCTCTGGTGAGAGCGTTTCTCAGTCTCTAAGACCCTGTGTGTAATTTTTTTTTTTGGTACCAGGAATTGAACTCAGGGGCACTCGACCACTGAGCCACATCCCCAGCCCTGTTTTGTGTTTTATGTAGAGACAGGGCCTCCCTGAGTTGCTTAGCGCCTCGCCATTGCTGAGGCTGGCTTTGAACTCACGATCCTCCTGCCTCAGCCTCCCAAAGTGCTGGGATTACAGGCATGCGCCACCGCACCCGACCCTTTATGAAATGCTGAAAGACTTCATTCCTGCCTTCCTCCCATTTTAACCCTGTCTTTTGTTTCTAGACTGTGTAAGTCGAAGGCACCCACTAGGTGTCTTTCTATATCTCTAATGATTACATTCTGTTCTCCGCTTGCCTGAGATAAAACAAAACAAAACAAAACCAAAAAAAAGAACTTATACCTTGGTCTTTTAGATGGAAGTGGCTTCCACTTGGAATATCCATCCTGTGGCTTTGGGACTTCCAGGGTCCTAGAAGGGACCTCTTTCTCATTACCACACAAGCTTCCAAACTCCCACCTCCCCAGCCACTCATTCCCTGGCTCCAGACTCCTTTTTATCACACTTATATTTTAATACAAATTTTCTTGGTATTGAGAGCTTATTAGAAAAATCCAATCTCCATTTCCCCTTTTTACATCCTCCTCTCCATGAGATGGCCAGGAGTGTGTCATATTTGATATTTCCTGCCTGCTTTTGAAATGAAGGCCATCCTCTATGACTCCCTCTGATGTCATTGCTAAATCCCTAGAAATTAATAGTGTGCATAGTCAGTAGCTTGAAAGGGTTTGAAATACGTAGAACACTGTATAAATATTATTATTATCTTGCTTAATGTAAAGTTCAAGCTCTGTGCGAAGACCTTATATTAACTCCTTTTCTTTCCTCCTGGGAGACATAGCCTTGTGCCTCCTATTTATATGGAGCTTTCGTTATTAATATCACTCTGACAATATCAGTTTGCCATCCAATATTTTGAACGTACAACAACGTCCCTGGTGCCAGGACGTATAGAGCATAGACATGAGGTGGTTTTTTAGCTGTATTCACAATACAAAGAACAGTATTGTTCCATTTCTCCACAAGGTCCTTGATGACACATCTCTGAATTTATACAGTTGAATGAAGATTTGTTTTCATGAAATGTAATTAGATTTTCTTTTGTCACAAGCACTGTCAGATTGTATATTATTTTTTTTTCCTGGGTAAGTGTGGTTGGTAAGATTTTGAAAGCTTGTTCCAATGGAAAATAGGAAAGCTGATATTTCTAGCAGTGAATAGGGAACTTTTTTCATTCCCTCAAGCACTGTTTACATTAAATATTTGATCTAATGTCAGTGTCTGAGAATCTGTGTTATAATGTCTTTAGAGGTTTAAGTAGCTAGGGTTAACCCAGGCAGAATCTCAGAGGATGTCACCGTTTGGGTTTTCTATGGGGGAGATGTGGATGGTCAAAGGAGGAAGCCAGGAAAGTGGGCCTCAAATTCAGCAGCCATATTTTTCTTATGAAAATATGCACATGCACACACACGCTCCCATGATCTGAAAAGCATAAATGTTAAAAAAATAAAATACAAATCTTCCCATCACAAATATATTCATTCCTGCTACCAAAACAAACAGACTAAAGAACAACTGAATTGAATGACCTAAATGGACCACAATATGGGAACCATTAAATAAATGATGAAATATTTTGTAGGTATTAAACATGCTTGGTACAACATGTAGTGACATGGGGAAATGTTTATTGTATGGTAGGAAGAAAGCAGGATACAGCATGAGTCCAACTACAAAGACCAGACACATTTTCTATGTGTGTCTAGAATACTGAAAGAAACTAGGCTAACACAGCCTGCCGTGGGTATCTATCCAAAGGCCATGAATTCAGGATAAAGTTTATCCTATTTTGTATATTTTGTGTATTTTTTTCTTTTTTTGCACCAGGGATTGAACCTAGGGGTGCTGAACCACTGAGCCACATCCCCAGCCCTTTTTATATTTTATTTAGAGACAGAGTTGCTTAGGGCCTCACAAAGTTGCTGAGGCTGGCTTTTGAACTCATGGTCCTCCTGCCTCAGCCTCCACTGGGATTACAGGCCTGCAGCACTGGACCTGGCTATTTTATGTATTTTCTAAATAAGGACATACTACTTTTCTACTGCAGGAAAATAGCAAATATTATTTAAAATAAGGACACAATAGAGCTTGACATGTCATTTCTTTAAACAGTAATTTAACACTAAAGGAGAGCATGACCCAGCGATTATGGTAGACAATTGAAAACAGAGAGGGAAAATCGTGTCCTAATTTTGCCATTGAGTCACTGTTTGACTTTGCCTCAGGTTTCCTGCCTGTAAAATGGGAATAATTAATACTTTCTTGTAAAATGCTTTTGAGCTGGCCAACAAAAGACCTAATAAAGGTGCAAAGTGTTTTTCTATTAGTACTAATTGAAGCGAGCATAAAACACAAAGATGTTTGAGAGAAATTGAAGTCATTACGGTCAAAGGCACGGCGGATACAGAGCCAAATGCCAAGCCATGGTGGTGTAGGGTCCTTGTGCTCTCTGCAGAGGTTTAGGGGGGAGGGCGGCAGATAAGAATGTCACCAATATTGCTGAAGAGTCCACTATCCAATCACCAAACGTCATTTGTTGAGCAAAGCGCTGTGTCCGACGCTGTAAAGAAACCCGGAGGCAGCACACAAGGTCTCTGCCCTTAGAAGCTTCCAACTTAGTTGGGGGTGGGAATAGGGGAGCATAGTTCTATCTTAAGTGCAAGACAAACATGATCCAAGAGAGGAAGTGACGGAAGGCTGTTGTCACCACAGCATCCACGCTGATCTGAGCAGTGAGCCGAGACTGGTCGTCGGTTTGGATGAGCAAAAGATCTCAGAAATGAGGAGCTCCTGGACAGGGCAGGGGTGAAGGGCGGGAAAGGGAAAGGCGGAGGACAGCCGAGGTCAGGAAGAGCACATGTGCCACAGCACAGCCTGGACCTGTACCAAGAGGGGACACTGAGCTGCCCATAGGCTGGAAGCCCAGTGGCTGGAGCCCAGGCGGGCATCTTAAAATCCAGCTGGGTGGGAAGATGCTCATGGCCTCTCTGAAAAGGCCAAGTGAGACTGTCATTTTGGACAATGTGCCCTGGGGCTGCAAGCGACACCCAGTTCCCCAGACAGAGCCATTGCCTCCGAGGGCCCATTCCCAGGCGTCTACATGGCAGAGCTCAGGAGAGATGGCTTACTACCAACACGCTTTGCCCACTAGCTTTGCCCACTACCACCGAGTCATAATCCAGCGAGGAGCCATTTGACCTTAAGCCTGTCTAACTGCCCCAAGCCTCTGGTTCCCTAACAGGTGTGCACATTTCCTGGAGGGCAGGGAGGCTGGGAGGAGAAGATCCACCTCAAATGCTCGGAGCCTCCCGCACACAGTAAGCACTAGCAAGAGCCAACAATTACTATTTATCCTCGGGCATTTCAGTTGGTTTCTTCTCCCCACACCACTGGTATTATAGCACCATTTTATAGACAGGTAGACTGAGGTCCAGAGCACAAGGGAAAAAAAAAACACAAACAGATTGGATTTCTCAGACTTCCAGGGACCTACTCAATATTCTGATCTCTGCTGGTCCCTCCCAAGGCCTCAAACCTTCTCAAGCAACTGATGTGCTATTTCATTTTATTTATTTATTTTTATGGTATTAGGGATTGGACACAGGGTATTCTACCACTGAGCTATGTCCCCTGCCCTTTTTATTTTATTTTTTTAATTTTGAGACAGGGTCTCCATACGTTGCCAAGGCTGGCCTTGAACCTGTGATCCTCCGGATGCCTCAGCCTCCCAAGTGGCTGGGATTACAGGCATGTGCTGCTGAGCTTATTGACTTATTTCTTCAACCACTGTTCATCCAGGGCCTGCTGTAAACCAGTCTGCAGCTTGAGCAAGGTTCAGTTCTATGCCCTTATCTGTGGAAGACGTAACACTATGGGGAGAACTCCCAGGAGAGAGAGGACGGACCCCCCACCTCCTTTCTTGCAGCACGTCTTTGCTGGCTGTTAGGTGCCCTCACTCCCCGGCATACATTTTTTCCTGCCACAGAGCATTGTAACCGCCAGCCTTCTTTGTTGTTGGCAACATAACCACTTCTTGGCAGGATGAACTGTGTCTTGGGTTGGTCTGACCTTGGCAAGGGCTGGTCTAATATTTAGCATCAAGGACCTTGTTGATCGGGGACGTTTTAATCAGAAATCAGGGCTGAGAACATCATCATATACAGAGAAATGGAGTTTCTTGCTTCCTCACATGTTATGTGAAATAAAGTCAACTCAAATCCACCCCTGCTCCCGCAGGCTGTCCGGGGCTGCTGGCAGGTGGTGGTGTGGTATGCGTGTGCATTTGTGCTGTGGCCGGGAGGAAGGTGGGGTGGTGGAGATAAAGCTGCATGAAATGCAGTAGCCCCTGTCCTGGAGGGAGCCCCAAATCCAGCTCTAGACATCAGAAACCTGTTCGAGGTTATTCGATGTACCCAAGAACATAATATCTGATGGGGACAAAGGCCTCCAAAAGCCCAGCTCCTTGCAGGTATGTGGCTGTGTCTAGACGGGGAACTCAGGGGCTGAGACATCCAGCCCCATTCTGACAGGGCCATGTACTTCTTATTTCCCCTTGGGGGACTTCTGAGGTCAGGCCTCCCCTAAATAAAATGTTTATAGGAACTCTTGGCAGGAGATTGAGAGGAGAGCCATGTGGGACATCATTATTACCTACTGACCTCCTGAGGTTGGAAAGGTCAGACGGGAAGTCAAGAATCATCTGTGCCTACAAAACCAGCAAGTTACAAAATTGTCTCCAGTCCTCCGGGTAGGGTGGCTAGGCGGGGATTGTTTATGCCCCTTTTACATCTGAGAAGACTGAGGCTCAGGAGGTAAAAGGCACTCCTCAAAGGGACTTAGTCACTGGTCAGCCAAAGACTGGGCTTCCTGTACCACCCCAGACCTTTCAGACCTGGGCCTCCACCTGGTCAGAACCTACCTGCTTGTCCCAGAGGGAGCCACCCTCTCCCCTTCAGGCAGTCCTGGGTATTGCCCGCCCAGGAGCCGTCTCTCTGGCTTACCTGGCAGCAGCCTGCTTGCCAGCCGTCCTTCGCGGGGGAGCTTTTGTCTCCAGACATCTCTCTGTGGCAGTGGAGGCTCCAGACACCCTGGTCCAGGGCATCTATAATAAAGATTGATAACTTGACCTTGGCCTTGAATGAGACATCGATTGTAAATGAGAGACAATGGGGAGAGTCAAAAGTCCCCCTTAAGCACAGCAAGACGGGCTGTTTTTCTAGTCATCATTGGGAATCTACTTGCTAATTGCCGAGGGTTCTTCACTTTAGGGGAGTCTGGTTTAATGGACCGTCTGGGGAAGTGTCTGATTGACAATCTCACTCTGGCTTCCACTGTGGGAAGGGAGGGGTCACGGATATGTGGAATCCAAGGCGGGCAGTTTAGTAAAGCAATTGCAACTAATTTCAAGTCAGTATCTTCCCCTTTCTCATTCCTAAATTTAATACCGACTTGTGAGTGGGAGTTGGGATTAGTTTACACAAGCTCCGTTTATCCGATAGCATTTTATTACCAACCAAGTCAGACCAGGCAGTGGGGGTTGGTTTTGTTTTCTTTTTGAACTGCTTTGCCCTTTGCTGTCGAACTGGTTATCTTCTGTCCCCACCTTTGAGTGTTGTTTTCCTTCAAATACAGGCTCTCTCGGTGGGGTGGGAGGGGGGACAGAAAAGGGGGAGGAGAAGGAGGAGGAGGGGGGAGGGGAGGAGGGGGAAGGGGAGGAGGAAGAGAAATAACGATCCTCTGGTCTCCCTGCATGTCCTCTGTAGCTGCATCTATTAAAGACCCATCCTCTTCAAACAAACCCTGCCCCAGTTTCTCCCAGGCCACCTCTTCCCCTGGTGTCCCCAGCCTTGCACATTTGACACCAGCTCAAGAACCTGGTAGCTTCTCCACTTTCCACTCCCAGTGGACTTTGTTATTCAGCACTTTAAAGTAGGGACTTGTTTGCGCCTCTTGTTTAAAACAATGGACCAAATTTCCTGTCCTTGCCGCTTCTCTTAAAACTGCCTCCCTCATGCTCCCCCGGAGCAATTTTGGAGGTTAAATCTCACCCACCCTGTCTAAATCTCACCCACCCTGCCTCTCAGAGGAGACAGCCCCACAAACCACCGAAGGTCACCAGTATGGACATCAAACAGACAGACAGACCTGAGTGCCATGGCTAGACTCTGCCTGCAGCTTTTTAGCTGGGCAGCTTTAAGCTGGGTACTTAACCTCTCTGAGTCACCGTGTCCTCTCCTGGAGTAACTGAAGCGTAACTAACTCATCCTGTAGGGGCTTTGGAGAAAATGAGGTCAAATGCTGAGGGTTAAGAGCCCAGTTCCTGGAGCGGGGCTGCTCGCATGTAAACCCTAGCTCCAGCATGTTCTTTCTCTGGGTTCTGGGCTTATGCTTCTGTTGGTACTTGCGCTTTCTTATCTGCCAAATAGGATAATTACAGAACTTACCTGGTAGCATCTTTGTTAGGATTAAATGAATGAATATTAATACGCCGAAAGCCTCAGGCCCCACATGGCCATCACTCAAGGGCGGGTTTTTTTCCTTCTTCCTTCTTCAGAAGGGATCTTGGTCCGCTTTCTCCTTCAGTAGCTCTGTTCACTATCTGTCTCTTTTTCTGGCATTGTGGTATTTGGGTCACTGATCCAGATCCATGTCCTATAATAGTTGTATGATATTATTATTAATAGTATTCATATATTATGACTCCTATAATGTTGTTATTATTGATATTATTTTTAGACAGAGTCTCGCTATGCTGCCAAGGCTGGCCTCAAACCTGAGATCCTCCTGCCTCAGCCTCCCGAGTGACTGGAGTTACAGTCAGAAACCACCACGCCCGGCTTGTCTGTAGCCTAGTGAAAGCTTAGTATTTGTTCTTCCTTTCTTGCTCCTAGAGAACCGTTTTCTGCTTTCATGACGATGAATAAGACTGGGGAACCGATGCATAGAGTGGGGACTTGAGGGCGGGGAGAGCATTCTGGATGACACTGTCACAGGAGGTAAGTGACATGACACATTTTTCTAAACTCATAGAACTGTACAACACCAAGAGGTACCCCTCGTGCAGACTCTGGACGTTAGTCAGTAATCACGGAATAACTGGGCATCCATGGGGTACGGTAGTAATCTGCGTCCAAGGGGAGACAATGCAGACAGGGTGCCAGTGGGAATCCTCTGAGCACCTCGAGGTTTCTGTAAATCTAAAATTACTTTAACAAAATAAAGCCCGGGCTGGGGTTATGGCTCTATGGCAGAGATCTTGCCTTCAGGGTAAAGCAGGGACTGTTGCCCATCCCTGCCTCTCTCAACCCTTCACAAATAAGGACCAGCAGCCAGGAACTGGCCAAACGCAACCTTCTAGATTATGCTGAAGTGAACAACCAATGGCCACCTTGTCCCCACGCGATTTCCTGATGACCCACAGTCAGCCAGCTTTCTCAAGCCATAGGTAAATTTTGGTCTGGCCAGGGGTCTGTGGATCAAAGGTCCTTCTGGAACAAATTAGTGCTGGGGGCAGATGGGCGTTCCCTGGACACCCTTCCCTCCTTCTCTGTGAGTTTATGCCTGTCATTCCTCACCCTACACACATCCAACCTGAGGGACCTGTGACAAGGGGACTGACTGGCCTTTCCCAGACCCTGGGCTTTTGCCCCTGAGCTGCCACCCCATCATCCTCACCTGCTAGAAGTGATGCTCAGGTGATTCACCAAAGCACCTCCCTGAGCCCAAAGGCCCGGAGCCCCATAAAACAGCCTTCCCACCCACCTCAAATCCCACTGAGCAACCCAGGTCTTATTGTTTGGTGTCCCTAGGCCAAGGTTGCAATGGCCCTGGAGTGTGAGGATAGCAGAAACTTCAAAAACTTACTTTAAACAGGGACAGAAATCTCCCTGGCTCTCCCTGTTTAGCTCTCTAGTCTCCAATTCTCCCTCTGTGCCGTTGAATTTCCTTGGCATGTCACTGAATAATAAAACCATCAATTTAGCCGGGTGCTGTGGCACCCACCTGTAATTCCAGCTACTCAGGAGGCTAAGACAAGAGGATCGTGGGTTCAAAGGCAGCCTCAGCAACTCAGTGAGACCTTGTCTCTAAATAAAAAAATAAAAAGGACTGGTGATGTGGCTCAGGGGCTAAGTGCTCCTGGGTTCAATCCTTCATACGAAAACAAAAACAAAACTATCAGTTGAGATAGTCTCCTAACGTGTGGTACAGATGAGACAGGCCCTGTTGCTGGTAATGAGAATCAAGTTTACCAGCGGTCAACCAAAGTGGGATCATCGTGGGATCCAGTGCAAATGGTGATGCTGGGAATCATTCTTAATGGTTATTCCAAGTCGCAAGAGTGTCATGATTTAGCAGAAAAAGCCCAAATTGGTAAAGTAAGACATGTGGCTTCAGACGGGCCCAGCTGCTGACTGTCTAGGTGGGCTCGTGAAGCCTGTCTTCCCATCTGTCAAATGGGGCCAATGATACTTGCCCCACAGATTTGTAAAGAGTCATTAAGAAAACACGTGTCCAGTGTCTGTGAGGTACCTAGCACACGGCAAGACTGGATTCCTTCCCTCTGTGATGGTGGGAAATCTTTATGAATGATGTGTCTTCATGCCTGAGCCCGAGAAGATGTACCATGTAAAAAATAAACAGAAAATACCACATGTGTGGTATCGCTTCTGGGTTGCAGTGTGTCCCTAGGCTTCTGATGTAAATAATTCACACGGCGCTAAACACAAGTTAGCAGCAGATCTTTGAGAGCAGAAGAAAACCCATATGGAAATGAGGGATGGTCTTCATCATGAGGGCCTGCTGGGTTGGGGGGTGGATTTAGAATCGAGCATCTTTTACATGGTTATTAATCCGGTTGGATAAGATTTTTAAAAATGAAACGGCACTCCTGCAATATAAATGATATGTTATGAAGCTTCAATGAAATGTACATTTAGGAACTTAATTTGAAACATTACCTGTTCTGCTATTTCACCTTCCATAATTGTGCGTGTTTGGAAATGATGCTTTCCTTTCTGTGTTGCGTTATCTGCCTACATCCTTAGTCTCTTGCTTTATTTATGGGAGCGTTATTTCTTCTGTTTTAAGGAAATGGAGACGAGAGCTGTAAATGACATATCTGAAACTAGCGTCAAAAGTTTCTGACTAATCGCTAATGAAATATCCATAATAGATGAGGAAGACAAGCCCAGGCGGCAGGAACTTCATTTCATAAACGTCGCGTGTTTGCTTGACAGCTTCTGAAATTTTCTTTGTCATTTCAAAAATCAATACAAAATACAGCTAAACACCAGACGTAGCTGCTCCGCCTGAGACAAAATAAAAGATTGAAAGCTCCGGTATCACCGGCTGTCGAGTGCAGAAGATCATATTGCTTAATGCAATCCTTTTTTTTTTGGTTTTCCTTTAATCCAAACATTCCTCAGCCTCCATGATCTCTCCCTGAGACCCAGATGCACACACATTATGTCTGACAATTCACGGCACAAAGGGACGGGACAGCTGGCAGTTATCGGTTTGGTTGATCGATATAGACAGGATGGTAATGAGCTCCTGGAGTCACCGCCTCTCCCTCTGCCTCCTTCCACACCCTCTTGTTCCCATTTTGAGAACACAGGGCCACCTAAGCAGGACAGAGTAAAGGCTCCGTTGGTAGAGCGCTTGCCCAGCACGCACAAGGCCCTGGGTTCAATCCCCAGCACCACCAAAAAAAAATGAAAATGGAAAGTTAAAAAGAGCACTGATCCCCTAAGCCCTCCTGTTTTCTTCTATGCCAAGACTCTTCCTTCAACTTTTCCACCTTCTCAGTGACAGTCAACTCCGCGAGCCTGTGGGTGGCACCTTAGTCTATTTTCCATAGAGCTCCTTCCTCCGCCTTGGGCACAGTTTATGATCACTCTCATTTGCCCCCACCCGCCCTCAGACCTGCGCTCTCCCCTTCAACACTCCTTGTGCCCCAAGGAGATCACAGTGCCTGCCGGGGTCCCTGCACCTTGGCTTCCTGTTGGATTCAGCTCATAGGAGTCCTTGCTGGAGATGGGAGCGGGGAAGGAGGAGAGCCTGGGGCCTGGCTTCCCCGCTGCCTCCTGGCTCTGCCTAGGAGGCTCCATGGCTGTGTCTGCCCACAACTGTGGCTCTGCTGGACTTGGGACCTGCACAGTCTTCCATGGCCCACCTGATAAAGACTTGTTCCAAGGGTGGAGATAATTGGGAGGTCGTGGGACTTTTAAGAGGCGGGGCCCCGCAGGAGGTCTTCAGGTTACTGGGAAGCATGACCTGAGCGGAGAACAGGACCCCAGCCCCTTCCTCTTACTCATGTTTGCGGCCATGAGCAGTTTGGATTCTGCCATAATGCGCTGCGTCACCACAGGCCTGAGATTTACAATGCCAACCAAGCCTGGTCTGCAACCTTGACAACTGTGAGCCCAAATCTACCTTCTCTTGTCAGCTGATGTATCTCAGGTATGTTACAGCGACCAGGCCGTCCCCTTCCATGGCTCCCCCATCACCAGACCCCAGAGGCACTGTCCTTTCCCTCAATGCCCCAGGCCCAGGAGCACTAACCGCTTCCTGCTGTGGCTGGTCTCGGGGCCTCCATACCCCTTGAGTGCTCCCTTAAATCTGCCCACACCTTACACCTGTTCTCTTCATGACTCCTTGGCATCATCTCCATGGGACTCAGCTTCCTGCTGGTCCCGTGACTAATGTACAGCAGGGGTGCAAAACCACACGCTGGGTGTACATGGAGCCAGAGGAAGTGTGTAAGGAACTCGTGGGCCCCTCCGCCCGGCGGAGCTCAGCAATCCAGGAGCTGCTCCACTTTCCTGTGGTCAGTGTGCCTCATGCCACTCGAGGAAAGTCCCCCTGCTTGCTCCTCTCTTCTTCCTTGCCGGCCCCTAAGCAAGGCAGGCAGGGACCAGGTCTATCTTGTGGGTTCTCACCGCCTTGTCTTGAGGGGCTGGCTCTGTCGTTAATGATGTGGGTCCCATTCAGCTCGGGCAATGTCCTGAGGACTAGGTGAGAGGCCATTAAGGCCATTGGCTCTAAGGGCAGAATGGTTTGACCTGTGTCTGGCAGCACACAGAGGGGGGACAGGCAGTTGAAGATGGGACATGCTTTGCAAATGGCTCCTGGGATACCCTGGGAACTCTGCAGGGGAGATTGTGGTTTGTGGCTTGGGTGACGGTTGGGAAAGATCCTTTTGTCGAGGGAGACTTTTTTTTTTTTTTTGGCACCAGGGATTGAACTCAGGGGCACTCGACCACTGAGCCACATCCCCAGCCCTATTTTGTGTTTTATGTAGAGACAGGGTCTCACTGAGTTGCTTAGTGCCTCGCCATTGCTGAGGCTGGCTTTGAACTCATGATTCTCCTGTCTCAGCCTCCCAAAGTGCTGGGATTACAGGCATGCGCCACCTCACCCAGCTTGTCAAGTGAGACTTTAGCTGAAGACTAGCAGAGACCTGGGGATGGACAGCATGATCATCCCCCATGGTTGGGTACTCTGACAGGAAGAAAACCCAGGACCAGCCGGGTAATCTTGGACTTCTTCATTGCGTAATAATGATTAGCCTTGAAACGCCCATCCAAGAAGTTCTGTAGAGGGAACTTGACGGAGCCGAACTTTAACAGCACCCCTTGGAGAGAAAGGAAAACGCAGCAACTCCGAGCTCCAGTGGATTTTATGCACCTTAAATGCAGAACATTGAGATCACTCGAGTAGGGTCATAAAGGTCAGGGGCAGGGAGTGGAACCAGCTTGAGCAGCAAGACAGAGTTTGAGTCCTGGCTCCACTGTTGTCCAGCTGGGTGACCTTGGACAGGTCACTTACTCCCAGGGTGTCAGTCTCCTCCTCTGCAGGTTCCGGGATTTGGGACCAACCTCACGGTGTGGTCTGGGTTAACCTGCAGTTTTGCTAGATACATTTGCAGGTAAAGTTTGGTAATTTTGCCAAAAATTTCACGACCTTGTTGGGCTCTACTCACCACAGCTTGTCCATCTGGAGGGGTTAGACCTCCGCTATGGCACATTCTGTGATGTCGTGCTTTGGAGGAGGGATTAACTTCTCTCCTGGTGGGGAATGGGAATAAGGGAATATGGGCCCAGCAGCTGGGTAACTGGCACATAGTATGTACTCAGTTCTTAGGAGCTAGGTCTTCTCATTGCGGTTTCATTGTGACTTCATCGATCCGCTGGCAGTGTGCTGAGGCCACCTCAAGTCCTTTGGCTAGACTCAGGAAGCCAGGCTGCAGGGCTCACCCTGGGGAAAAGCGGCCACGTGCATGCACGTGCACACACACACACACACACACACACACACACACACAGGCGGTGTTAGTGCTCTTCCTCTTTCCCCTTCCGCCTGGGCTGGGCTCATCCTGACTTGTGTGGTGGAGCTGAAAAAGGGAGATGAGGAAAGCATATGGAAATCAAATCCACTTGGTCTCAGTCCTGCCTTGGGTGGCCCCTAGGTCATGGACGGTGGAGTCATGGTGGAAATGGACATCAAGGCCCTTGGATGCACATCAGAAAGAGATGAAGATTGAAGACAGTGACCCAGACTACTCTCTCAATTCCCTCAATCTCAACTTCTGTACTCTCAAATTCACGGGATGCAGGGAGAAAATCATCACCCCAGGACACTGCACAGAAACACCTAGATAAGCCTCCTGGTGGCCAGCTCTCACCTGGCCACCCTCTTGCTAATCTTCCGGATGCTCTGCATTTCCCAGCATCCAGCTCTCTGCCCCTCCTGTCTTGCCCTGTCCTCGGTCAGTGCTCCAACCCAGCTCCAGCTCCTCCTTGCTCCCAAAATACACCATACACACCCTTAGGACCCGCAGCTCGTGAATGGCCAGTGTCCCCTCTGATTGCTCAAGGCCCATCTGTTCTGATAGGGTAGTTGTCGGAGTTCCCTGGCACTACCCGGCCTGAACACACCAGGCATTGCATTGATCCCTGACTTCTTCCTTTCTTTGGGGGCGCTGGGGATGGAGCCAGGGCCTGGTGCATGCTAGGCAAGGGCTCCATCACCAAGCTGCCCCCAGCTCCACTGACTTCTTTCCTTGTTCAGAGTTCAACACCCTGCTCTGGTTTGGATGTGATTGTCTCCTCAGGAGTGACTGTGGAAAGCTCTGTCCCCAGTATGGCAATGTCAGAGGTGGTAGGACCTTTAAGACATGAGGCCTGGTGGGAGGACAGCTTGGTTCTTGGAAGGAATGAATGACTCAGTTCTCATGAGAGTGAATTGATATAAAAGAACAAGACTGGCCCCTCCCTGCTTTCTGGCTCCCTGCCTTGCCACGTGATCTCTCCCTCTCACAAGTGCTTCCTCCACAATGCCATCCACCATGATGTGATACAGCCAGGGAGGCCCTCACTAGAGCCAAGCTGATGCGACCACCATGCCCTTGAATCTCCAGAACTGTGAGCTAAATAAACTTCTTTTCTTTATAAAGTTCTCAGTCTCAGGCATTTCATCACAGTAACAGAAGACAGACTAATACACAAATCATGCAAGGGTCAGGCATGTCTTCTGTCCCCTTTTAAGAGGCTACCCTGAGGGGCTGGGATTGTGGCGCAGTGGTAGCGTGCTCGCCTAGCATGCATGAGGCACTGGGTTCGATCCTCAGCACCACATAAAAACAAAGATATTCTGTCCACCTAAAACTAAAAAATAAATAAATAAATATTTAAAAAAAAAAAAAAAAGAGGCTACCCTGACTCTCCAGACCAAGGCCAACTTCTGGCTCTCCACACATGTCACAAGGATTCCATCCCAGAATCCAAAATCCAGAATCCAGAATCCAGCTCTAATGCAATCTGTTAGTCTCACCATACTTCAATTATTCACCAGTTTCTTCCAGTGGACTCACTTCTCCCAGAGTGAAGCGTTGCATTCCCATTTCCAATGGGCCTGGCATAGAGCAGGTGTTTAATAAATGTTTGATGGATGTACGGAAGAAGGAAAGGGCCAGGCTCATTTCTCAGGAAAGAGTCAAGTCTGGAGATTCAAGAGGTCCAAGGGAATCCTTCTGTGCTCTTCCTGTGGAGGGCCTCTCTTTAAGGATGGGAGAGTCAAACCAGCCACCTTCTATTGTGATTGTGGGTGACCAGCCCCAGTCCGGCCTTCCTACAATTTTCTGAAGGTTTCTCAAACATCTGGCACCAGAGTGAAAAGAGTCGGTGAGGCCTGGAGCCAGGATGAGGCCATCAGCAAGCTGTGAACTTGATAAAATGCTAGCAGTCCCTGAAGCCAAGCTGGACCCGGGCGTGAGATCATCGAATGCCTGAGATACTTGAATCAACTTGTTCACAGCTTTCTTGGGTCATGTTTTTCATAATTCATGATTCATATGAGATTTTTAACAACAAAAACATTCGGATTAAATTTTCATACGAGGTGTTTTCACTCCGTATACCAGTGTTATCAACCATTTTGATCACAAAAAAAACTCTGCCCTCCTCCATAATTATTTAAGGATTTTTTTTTTTTTACTTGTTTTTCTACTTAACTTGATTCAGAGATAGGAACTCTGGGTATTGGAAGGTGGCATTAAATTGTAGCTTATCAGGTGAATCAGCCAATTTGACAATCCAATTTGCTTTCGTTGGTGAAACAGAACATCATGTCTTATTTTTTCAAAAGTTGCTGCAATCTCTACCATCAGTTTCCCCTCTTTTCTGCTAGAAGAGTATTCAAAGGAAAAGTCCATCTCCTTCTATTTTGCATTCAAGGTTTCCAGTGGCTGCCACATGTAACCAGTAAGGGACATGTCATAACTCTGCTGAGAATCCTATCTCTTTGAATAAAGGGAGACTTCGCCAATGCCCCAACAAGAAGCGAAACAATGTGCTGTTCTCGCAATTCTTGCCACTTTAAAACTCTCTGTGGATCTTTATTTCTCTAAGTCAGAATTGCTGTTGCTTCAAGGCGTAGACCTTGTGCCCAAATGCCTTCAAACAGCAGAAGGGGAGAAAGATAAAAAGATTTAAAAGCAAAGAGGGATGAGTTGTATGTTGTGGGAACTTTATCCCAGTGTTTAAAATTTTTTGTAAAGGAAAAGAACTCAGATTGAGTTCCTCCTGCTTGTGCCCTAAATGTCCCATAGTGCAGCTATTTTCAGTAATATCCCTGGGGCTGGGGTTGTGTGGCTCAGTGGCAGAGCATGTATGAGTTCGATCCTCAGCACCACATTTTTAAAAATAATAATAATAAAAATAAACATTAAAAAAAGAAAGAGGGAGGGAGCAGGGGAAGGAAGGAAAGAAAAGAGAATAGGTCACTTATGGTCTTTTCAAAACGGGTCGGCCCCTGGGAGTGGTGGTGCACATCTGTAATCCCTAAGACTTTGGAGGCTGAGGCTAGAGGATCGCAAGTTCAAAGCCAGCCTCAGCAACATAGTCAGACTCTAAGCAACTTAGTAAGATCCTGTCTCAAAATAAACGAAAAAAGGCTGGGGATGTGGCTTAGTGGCTAAGTGTCACCAGGTTCAATCCCTAGTACCAAAACAAAAAAACAAAACAACCAAAAAAACAGGTCTCCCTTCTCATGTTTTCTCTGCGCTGAGGCCCGAGGCCCAGGCTCTCCTCAGAGATGAGGCTCCTCTCTCTTACCAGGTGAAGAGTGGATCCAGCCAGCCTTTTAGAAGAGTGGCGTGGTGGACTGGGATTGTGGCGCAGTGGTAGAGCGCTTGCCTAGCATGCGTGAAGCACTGGGTTCGATCCTCAGCACCACATAAAAAAAATAAAATAAAGATATTCTGTTCACCTACAACTAAGAAAATAAAAAAAAAATATTTAAAAAAAAAAAAAAAGAGTGGCGTGGTGACAGACGGGGACATTGCCCATCATCTCCTGGGACTGTTACCCTTGTTCCTTTTCCAAGAATGCCCTCCCCAGGGACAGCCACTCCGTTCAAGGTCATCCCCTTACCTGCCCCATGGCTGGTTGACCTAGGGAGGTTCCAGCCCCTCTCCTAGGGGAAGCGACTCTGATGGACACCCCGGTTCCAGAGGGGCTGCGGGGTCTGCTGAGGCCTCCTCTGTGGCTGCATCGCAGCGCCTCACTGTCCCTGCTGCCTCTCTCACTTCCTTAAAAGTATTGATCCTGCAGTATTGATCCACGCCTGATTAACGGCCTGCACTTGACCCTCTGTCTCAGAGTCTGCTTCCTGGAGAACATGACCTGATCTCCGCAGCGGGGCAGAAGGGCCTGACTGGAAGAGCTTCCTGAGGGGCCAGGGCTGCCAGGCCAGGGTAAAAGTGTTTTGTTTGTTTATTTGTTTGTTTGTTTGTTTAGCAGTACTGGGAATTGAACCCTGGGGTCCTCTACCCCTGAGCCACATCCTCAGCCCATTTTATTATTTATTTAGAGGCACAGCCTCGCTAAGTTGCTTAGGGCCTCAAACTTAGGTACTGGGGATTGAACCCAGGGGTGTTCTACCACTGAGCCACATCCCCAGCCTTTTTTATTTTTTCAAGACAGGCTCTTACTAAGTCGCTTTGGGCCTCACTAAGTTGCTGAGGCTGGCCTCAAACTGGCGATCCTTCTGCCTCAGCCTCCCAAGTCGCTGGGACTACAGGCGTGCATTACTGTGCCCAGCTGGGTTTTAATTTCTGTAGGAAAGCTTGTTTTCGTTTCCCCTGGGCATCGAGCAGGACTGGAATTGTGGGGTCACATGGAGCCTCCATGTTCTGCCTTTTGAGGGCCCGCAGGCTGTTTTCCAAAGTGGCTGCTCCCTGTGACATGACCACCTGCCTTGCGACTCTCCTGCTCTGAAATAGGCTTTCCTGTGGGATTCCTCTGGGGTGCACGTCTTTTGCCCCCTTCTCCTCCTCCCTCAACCCATTCTGGTGATCAGCCATCATACCGTGAGCCCCTCTGCACTCAGCTTCCCGGGAACCTCTCTGACTACCCCCTGCACAGAGGTCTTTCTCCCTCGATTCCTGAGTGTTTTGTCTTCATGGTGCAACACAGTCCTTGTCCTTGGCCACCTCTGGGTCCTCAGCACCTGTTCTGGTGCCTGGCAAGAGCAGAAAAGCCTGGAGAATATATTTGCCTGACTCGTGATGGAGTTGGGTGTTGATGGGGGTGGGCAGGAGCTTGAGTGGAGACAGCCTCGGGCAACAGAGGACACCTGGCCAGGCATCAGGTCTTAGTCACAAACTGTGACCTGCAGGCCCAATGACATCCCCATAACTTGGTCTCTTTTGCTTACCTGGACCATGAGTTGGCCTTCATCTGAGGTCTCTGAAGTTGATTAATATACCAGCCCCAGCCGGGTGGAAGCTTCTGGGGCCTGAGGTTTCCATTGCTGTCTGACTCCAAGATTTCCTGGGTGGCTTCAGAGAGGAGAGTCACAGGCAGCTGGGCTCCCTGTGTTCATCACAAAACAGACAACCACTTGCCAAAGAGGACATGGTAGGAGACCTGAAGGGGACTGCCCTGGGCAGTGAGGCCACCTGCCTCCTGTTTGTGCCCTCCCTTGCCAAGCCAACCAGGATGCTATGTGGAACAGACTCATGGTCACCTAAGCATAGGGTCATGGGAGTGTAGGGACCTGGGGCTGGGAGAGATGACCCAACCAGGTAGTCCTGCCAAGTGTGGTCTGGGGACCAGCAGCATGGGCATTGTGTGGCCTGAGAGCTTGTTAGAGACGCGCTACCCTGGACCTGCTGAGTCAAAATCTGCGTTTAGCAAGGTCCCGGGTGGCTCCTGTGCACATGGAAACATCAAGAGATCTTCCCTGCAGCACCCGGAGCAGCTGAACCCCAGGCCTCTTCCTCATCCCTCCAGGGTAGCCTCTCTTGAGCACTTCCAGAAAATTCTTCCTTCTAAGGAGCTGAAATTGGATTCACAAGAGCATCCACTCATGAATCTAGCTCATACCTGGCCTCCCTTTACAGTGGGGCCAATGTCTTCCCCATATGGCACCCTTCAAGCAGAGGGCGGAGTTCTCCAGTCGGTTTTGAGATAAACAAGAAAGCCTGTCTCTTCATAGCAACATGGCGTCCACATGGTGTCTCGAGGCTACCGCGAGGGCAGTCACCAGGCGGAGAGGATGTGGGAGTGGCCTATACCTGTTCACACCCAGTCCAGGGGCTGGTGGCTGTACAAACATGGCTGGGATCCCTCATTGGCGAGTTGGGGCCAATTTGGAAGAAAACTGTAAATACAGTCAGCCTCTCCGTCCAGGGCTGCGGGAAAGCAGCGTAACTAGTCTGCAAATGTTCTGTGAAAGAAACATCATGATACCCATTTCGTAGATCAGTAAAGAGCATCGCAGAGAGACCAGCGTGCCGCTCGGAGGGGAATGGAGCTCGGATTGGAACCCGGAGCTTGGCTCGGGCCGGTAGGGATAAGAAGCAAAGCCATTTGTCATCCGTGAGCCAAGACTGGTTCTGAAAATGAGCAGTTGCCCAGAGACTGCAGCTTCCATCCATGCCAAGCTGCACACGGGATGGAAATAGAGACGGAGCGGGAGCGTATACCACACTTTGCCCACAAGAAATGCAACACATTTTCATAGTTGAAATTTACATAGTTCTTTATTCATGAAATTATGAACAGCTGCTATTTTGCTGCATTCCCGGGAAGAGTTGAAAAGGCAGCAGAGAAGAGAGCAGACACGTTAGGCAAACTCCATCTGCCCCTCGTGTCTAACACTTTCCTCCCCGCAGATAGGGGACGACGGGGTTACCAGATGTCATGGCCTGCGTGGGAGCACCCCGAAATCCATGTGACCATGAGCCAGGCCGCAGGGATGACCACCTCTCTTGTCCTCTGAATATTATAAACATGCTCATGCCTGTCCACTGCCCGTAGTCCCGAGACAGAGGCTCTTGCCACTGGAATGCGATGGTGGTGGATTCACAGAGGAACTTCGGGCGTGTCACTCCAGCCTAGACCGATCTGCACGTGCCCGGCTTCCTCCTGACTTGTGAAGGGGGCTTATCGTGTGCAAGACTTCTGACTGGCTGTCACTGCACAGGGGCCTTGCAGGGATGCTGTGTGTGTGTGTAAGTGTGTGTGTGTGTGAGTGTGTGTGCTCAGTTCTCAGCACGGAGCAGGATGCTCTGCCGCCTCCGCAGCACCGCTTTCTACCTGGGTACCTCAGAGAGCACCTGTGGGTCAAGAAACTGGTGGAACCTACTCCTTCGCTTTTTTTTTTTTTAAGTATTTTTTTTTAGTTGTTGATGGACCTTTATTTTTTATTTTTTTATATGTGGTGCTGAGGATCGAACCCAGTGCCTCACGCATGCTAGGCAAGCGCTCTACCACTGAGCCACCACCCCAGCCCCTACTACTCCTTCGTTTTTTATATGAGAATTGGGATTTCTTGACTGGGTTCCTGCATCCCAGGCTGTACTTCTGCCTCATGCTGTTCTCTTGGCCAATTCGGAGTGGTCACCTGCTTCCCCAGAGGCCATCCAAGGTCTCCTTGGGAGTCTGGAGGGGCCTCTTTCTATCTTCACAGGGGCACTGAATGCCAGGGACACAGCAGCAGCCTCCATCCTCACCCCATGATCATCTTTCCCTTTCCGGGTGCTTCCCTCTGAACCTTTATTCCCAGACCATGACCATGATTTCCCAAGGCAGCTCTAGATAGAACATTCTGGAAAACCATCCAGACCCACCTTTTCCAGCAGAAAGAAGCCGGGACAAATCTACTTGGAAAGGTCTCTGGACCATCCAGGGACCCTGGCAGGTGTGACAAGGTCTAGAGTCATGGGTACACAGGGTAATAGGAGGGCACAGTTGCCTGCCCCTCCACACCTGGATGCTGAAATTAGAGCAGGGAGAGGTCCCTTCTGAAGGATGTCGCAAGGTGGGTCAGTCGCCTCGCTTTCTTTTGCACGGGGCCATCATCTCCACATGTCAGAATACCAGGATGGTGACAATACCAGGATGGTTCCCTTATCTTCCTGTAGCTTGCGTGTGCTCCACGCCCCTGCTCTGGTTGTTTCTTTAAAGAGAAACAGGAAAGAGAGACAGAGTGAGCGGAGAAGCTGGGAAACGCTGTCTACCAGTCGGAGATCTCAGGGGGCTGGAGGAAAAAGTCCAGGATGCTACTGCAGGGGACAGTTGGCAATCTGCGACTTTATCTCTGGGATTTGATTGATATTGAAGCAAGAAAGGAAAGTGAGACATTATTTTGTTTCAGTGTCGGGTTCTGACGGTTAACGATACGGGATGCCAGGCAATTAGGTGGTTAGGAGAGGCCACTTTCTTTTTTAATATTTTTTTTTAGTTGTGGATGGACACAATGTCTTTATTTTATTGCTTTGTATGTGGTGCTGAGGATCGAACCCAGGGCCTCACGCATGCGAGGCAAGCGCTCTACCGCTGAGCCCCAGCCCCAGCCCGAGAGGCCACTTTCTGATAGCAGTTAGCCAGCACCCACGTAGCACCCATGTAGCACCCACTGGGCAAGACGGGGCTGGGACCCTCTGGGTCAGGGCTTTTAGCATGAGAGTCAAGATTTCATGATGGGGGTCTTCTGGGGAGAAAGGGACCCGTGGGCCATGGGTCTGGGCACCCCCCTGGTCCTTTGCAATTTTGAGTCGTGCCCCATGCGCCACCAGCCACGCGCGGCCTTAGGACAGCGGTGTCAATTCGCCAATTCTCAATTTCCTTCTGTGGAAGAAGGTGACAGTCAGGACGCCTCCCTCCTACTGCGTGACTGTGGATATGAAGACACTTTGCAGACTGCGTGTCTGGGTGCCGCGGAAGCCCCCTCTCGAGGAGAAGGCTGTGGGTTAATTGCTTCCTTTCCCCACGAGGCTGGGATTCCATGTCTTTCTTCGATCAGCACCATGGGGGTCTGGCCAGCCGTCTGCAGTTTATTCCCCGCCATCAATTAACAAATGGGATACAGGGACAGAGCCAGGCATCAGAGTGGACCTGGGGAGCTGCCATTCGGTGGAATCGATAGAAGCTCCTGGTTCCAGACCGGTTTGATTACCCCTTGCTGCCTGCTCTGGCTATGATCCTGTCGCCTGAGAGGGAATAGACTCTGGAGCCCTGGACGGGAGAATGCAAGGGCCCAGAGACAGCCACACTGGAGGGGCTTTTCTGGGTGGGCCAGCGTGTGTACGAAATGGTATTTCCACTGGCTTTTCACCATCACTCCCAGATGAAAAGAGACCCCAACCAGAGGACAGGGACAGAGGGCCAGCCTGGGCCTGAACCTGAAGGTATTAAATCTTCCTCCCATCCCAGCCCTCCCCCTCCCTCCCTCCTTCCTTTCCTTCCCCCCTCCCTCCCTCCCTCCCTCCCTCCCTCTGTCCCTCCTCCCTTCCTTCCTTCCTTCCTCTCTTTCTCTCCTTCCTGTGCTAGAGATCGAATGCAGGGCCAGTGCTTTACCACCGAGCTGCCCTCCCGGGGTCAAGTGCTTCCA
>CM053415.1:6085010-6137355 GCA_028644305.1 Xerus rutilus
TTTGGTACTGGGGATTGAACTCAGGGGCACTCGACTCCTGAGCCACATCCCCAGCCCTATTTTGTGTTTTATGTAGAGACAGGGTCTCACTGAGTTGCTTAGCGCCTCGCCATTGCTGAGGCTGGCTTTGAACTCGCGATTCTCCTGTCTCAGCCTCCCTAAGTGCTGGGATTACAGGCTTGAGCCACCGCACCCGGCTAAGACACACTTTTTTTATGGTCTCGTCTGAACTGTCACTCACCCCGGGCCAGTGACTATTTACAAGGCTGGATTATTTCTCCAAAGCCACTTGGAGTGACCAGCACACCTGTCCATGCCCTGTGCTGACCCAGGGCATCAGACTGGAGCCCTTTGGCGGGCCAGGTGGGCCCCCAGCTGCCGAGCTGAGGGTGGGGCTGGAGTTAGAGATGTTCAGGGGCTGGCAGACCAGCAGGAGGTTCCGTGGCCTTCTTACCTGGATCTGCCTCGCCACACCTGGAAATGGGGCCCAGCGGGAGGCGTTGGCCCCAGTGAGCAGGACCCATGTGCTCTAGAGCTGTGCGTAATGCCTTAAGTGTTCTGAACTGGCCTCCCACCTAGACAGCCACCAGGGACACTTGGTTCCTGGAGAAGGTGATGGTAACCTGTCAATCATAGACTGGGGCGGGGGGGCTAACTGAGTGACTTCACTCTCCTGCTGGGACCTGAGAGGAGAAAAGAACTTATCCTTGTCCTGTTCCCAGCTCCTGAGACCCACCTGCTTCTGTGACATAGGATGAAAGGCAGAGGAGCGAGAGGAGGAGGAAGGAGGGAGCTGCCTCAGGGGATCTGGGTGAGTGACGTTGAGCTGCCTGTGCCGCTAGGTCCTCTCTCTGGGGCTTGGCTCCAGCCCTCCCAGTCCCCACCCTCAGCCTTGAGTTCTGCTCTGATCCAAAGCTTCCATTCAAACCCTTGTGGCACAGATGCCGGTACAGCAGTCCAACCCCGAAAAGACGCAGCGAGTGAAATTTCTGCCATATGTTAATACACATGTTCGAGTTTCCATAAATGCTCAAAGTGGTTTTATGGTACTCGGAACGGTGGTGTTTATACCGTTTTGAGGGGCTTTGAATTCAAATGTGCAAATGATTTTTTACAAGATGTGATTCAAGGACGAGCTACAGTTGGGGCTGCCTGCCACCCAGATGGAGGAGGCTCTCGGCGGCTCTGAACCTCTGCTGTGACTCTGAGCAAACCCCTCCAGCTCCCCATGTCCCCTTCCTCTTCCTGCCCCTGGCGCTGAGTGCCCAGGGCCGAGGCTGGTGGGGGAAGTGGTGAGGGTGTGTGTACCCCAATAGACAGCCACGTAGGCCCTGAGTGCCAAGTGCCACCGGACAACTAGCAGGACTCAGGGGAGGGGATGTCACCAAGGAGGCGTCCAGGGCTGGGTCAGCAGGAAGAGGAAGGAAGAAAGGTCAGGGGAGAAGTGGGGGAGCCAGGAATTGGGGTCCTCGGGGCAGGTTTGTAGGAGGAAAGCAGGACGTGAGGTGGGCCCTGGACCCCGCGCCTCACACCTCCCTGGCTGCTGAGCCCTGCGGGAAAGGCAGCTCCCAGCTGCCTGTGCATGTCGCCCTGCTCACCCCGATGTGCCTGGTGGGAGGTGCTTCTTCTGCTCATGGTCTTCTTCTCCCATATGCCCACCCAGAAAACTCCTGCTGAGGCCTCAGACCCCAGCTCTGTCCTCCTTGAGCAGGGCCTCCCTGCTCCTGGGGCCCCACTCCTGAGTCCTGCCAGGTGTTCTGGGATCGCTTGGGTTCCAGGTCAGGCTCCTTGACTGGCTTGTCCTTTCACACCTCTTCCTCGTGCCTTCCCTGGAGCAGCAGGAAACCCACAGGAGGGAAGAGAGGGTGGAGGGGCTGGCTGGCTGCAGCACCTGCTGGGGACCTGGGGACTCAGCCTACAGGAGCTTGTCCCTTGTCCTCCTTCCAGGCCCGCTTGCTCACTCGGTGCCCTAAGGAGAAGCTGAGCTAATTGTGACTCTTAGTGACTCATACCTGCCTGCCGTCAGCCGACGGGCTGGGGGCTGCCTGGCCCATTTGGGCCAGGCCTGGCCCTCTGGGTCACCATGTAGGATGATAGGTGGTGGGGGTTGCTGGATCACTGCTATTCCAAGGGAATCATCCCTATGGAGTGAGGACACCCATGTCTATGAGGGTGTCCTCTAAGGCCCAAGGGGTGCTTCTGGGATCCCCAGAGTCCTCAGCTCTGCTGGATAGATTGTGTCTGGAAGCCTCCCCTCCCCTGCCCTGGGTAGCTCCCAGAGTTGGGGCACCCCCCACACGCTGCCCTCACTTGTCCAGATCTGTCCTTGCCAGCATCTCGGGCTTTGTGTGCACTGTGGGGTGAGCAGATTCATTCTGGGGAGCCCCAGGGGTGTGTCTGCATGAGGGTGGGAGGGGGCGTCTGTTGTTTTAGGCAAAGCGTCTGTGATATTTGGAAATCCGTAACCTCCCTGCTTGCCATGGGCTTTTTTCCCAAGGGATGAGGGTCGAGGGGACGTAATCTTAGAGCTTCAATCTCCTTCAGGGGGATTCGTATATATGGTGCCTGTAATTATAGGTCGATAATGATATAATTTATAGTATGTATAGCATCGTTTGTGAGTGACTGGATAAGCTGGCGGGCGAGAAGGGTACAGCCATGTCAGAAGCTTGTAAAAAGGTAATTACATTTCTTTCTGATCTAGCTTTCGCCTACCCGGTCAGATTGGGGTGTTGGGAAATGAGTGAATGGGGATCAGAGCCAGGATCGTTGGAGGTTCCATGAAGGAGGGGAAGCTTGCTTAGTGAGGCCCAGCAGCCTCCTTTTTTGGGGGGGTTCTGGAAGCAGGATCTGAGTTGAGGCCAGGGAAATTATGGGAAGGGACCCCACAGGTGTGCTGGCTTAATATAAAGAGGGTGCCCTCCCCCCCAAAAATATACCTGGCCAGATGACCCTGGTCAGACTGGTCTGTGGATGGAGCCACAGTGGCCCCTGATCCCTGAAGCCCCCCGGAACTGCCGCTTTCAGGAGGAGGCCAGAAGTCGGGGTTTCTCACCGTCTCAATGCCCCTGGGGGAATTCTGGGGCTAGAGACGCTTGTCATGTCTCCCAAGCTTGATGGAAATCTCCTGGAATGGGGCTCTGCTTGGAGCTGGGTTGGAGTTCTGAGTGATGGTTGAGGGAGATTGGGTTTATCTGCCCCCCATCGCCCATTCTCAGTAATAAGCCAAGCTGCAGAAAGCCCTTGGCCGAGCTGTAATGGTGTAATGTAATTACAGTAATGATACTTTGTAGCTCTGCACAGCCTTTCATCTGTGGAGCCCCGAGTCCTTTATAAACATTAATTAATTCTCATAACTCTGCGATGAGGTAGGTAAGTATCATCATCCCCATTTTATGGATCAGAAAGCCAAGACACAAATAAGGGAAGCCATCAGCTACCATTCCTTGGGGGAGTGACCGCTCCAGCCGGCGTCCACCGCCACTGGTGTCCAGGCATGCAGGCTGGGCCTCCTGATGCACAGGCAGGGCTGCAAGTGCTTGGGGTGTCCCTTGCAGGCCCCAGGGATTTGTGTGTAGCCCCCCTTTGACCCCATTATGCGCCCACACCTGAGCCTGGTGTTCCAGGGAATTCTGGGAAGCCCTGGGGACCTGCAAGGGCTCTCGGCAGCTCCTATGGGAAGAGATTTTTGGATAGAGAATGAGCTCATCCTGAACCAGAGGAGTGAAACCCAGGCCCGACCTCCTCCTGCTGTTGTCCCTCTGTAATGGTGGACTGGGCCTCTTGATCACCAGCCATGCCCTTCCCAACCAAAATCACATTCAGTCCTCAAATCCTGTCATTCACATTGCTGTACCTTGTTAATGCCACCAACCTAAGTCAAAACAACAAACTAAACTAAACCCACATTTAATTTTTGAACACCTATTGGGTGTTGTGGTCTGGGTTGCCCCCTCAAAGGGCCTCATGAAGCTGAAAGACATTGGGGTATCAATTAAAAAAAAATCTAGTTCTAGTCTAGGTTCTGTTTCTTCCTTGATAGCTGTGTGACCTCAGGCAAGTCACTTTCCCTCTCTGGGCCTCCATTTTGTCACCTATGGATGAGGGTGGGGTGACATTCTATAATACCTCGAATTGCACTGGATGGCCAGGCGGCCTCCTCATGTGGTCTCCCTTTCTCCTGTACCCACCTCTTCCATCCATGCGTAAATTTTCTAAATCATGGGCTATTATGTCACTTCACTAATAAACATTCAATCATTTCCTCCCTGAACCTGTCACATAAGGCTTTGCACTATCTGTGTCAAGTCCTTTGTCCAACCTAGGACTCCCAACATGAACCCTGGTTTCCTCAAGACCCCACTTTCCCTCTAAATAGGCTATGAACACTCCTCACTTTACAGCCTTGGCTACACCACCATCGCCCCTTCAGTACTCTCTTCTCTACCTATTGTCTGTGTAAGAGGCTAACTACATACTAAGCATTGTGCTAGGTACTACATTAACATCCTGTCCTTCTTCAAAGTTCAAATTACCCCCTTCACATTCTAGGAAATGGTTGCAAATTTAGGCTGCCTTATAAGAAGTCTAGTGTCCATAAAAGGGAAGTTAACAGTTTTGTTCTTCAGAACATTTAATTGTTTTTGGAGAGCAGGAAGTTGACTGAGCCCTGTCATGTGCTCAATGTCTGAGAAACTGGAGATCATCTCAGAGAGGAGACTCGGGGTGTGGGGTGGTCAGGAGACCTTCCATCTGGTGAAGAGAGATTGTCCTCTGAAGCCACAAAGGGCCCACAAGCATACTGTCCAGGAAGGAGGATTTGGGCTCAATATATAAAACATTCTTTCCCGTCCAAGCCTGAGAAGTGCAGTGGTGATGTAAGTCTGAGGCTGAGGACAGGCTTTGTTTGGCAGTGTGAAGGTCTTCTGTGCACATCAGGACCCATGGCTTTGGTGCAGGCCAGCATGGGGGACAGGGGCTGCTAGGGCAGGGTGTGGCCCTGGCTTCCTCTGAGCCCCTGCTAGGGCTGCCCAGTGACCCACCTGGCCCCTTCTGCCCCAGACCTTGGGAATCACCTACAGAAACCAAAGGCAGCAGTGGTAGTGTGGCGTGACCTCCCAACCTCCTGCCAGGGCTGCGGGTCCAGCTCCTGGTGGGTGTTCTAAAGGAAGGGACGGAAGACAGAGTGTTGCCTGACTTGTTGGACGGCATTCCAGGAGAACAGACTCCAGGAGCAGAGCCCTGTCTGGGATTATGGGCCCTCCCTGAGTGCTAACAACTGGCTAGGCACTTTCAGATGACTCACTGTTGACCTTCCCCCCTCAGTGCTGGACACCCAGGGCTGGCATAGATGTGGGCACCAGGCAGAACTCCCAGTAAGAAGTTTGAGTCTCTGCTCTGCTCCTTTGCTAGCTGTGTGGCCTCAGGGAAGTTCCTTAACCTTTCTGAGCCTGGGATTCTTCGGGTAATTATGTCTGCCTCAGTGGGTGGCTGGCTGTGGGATTGTGCAGGAAAAGAAACAGAATTGCAAACTGCTGTCTCAGCCACCTTAGAAAGTGAGAGAGACTATTCTAAGATGAGCCCTGAGAAGGAGCGGGAAAAATAGTGGTGGCTGGTGGTCAAGGCTACGTGGGGAAAGGAAAAATCTGCTCTCCAAGGGCAAGGAGAAGATAAGGCCCATGTCTTTCCTGCAATTCCAGTGAACTCAGAACAGTGAGAGGCAGAAACTGCAAACCACAGAAAAGACTGGAAGAGGGAGATGATTGGGATCCCAGGACACAGCGGTGAGGGACTTCTTCACACAGATTCTGGGAGCCTGGGTGGCATTCATTCATTGGACAAATATTTAAGTGACCACCTTCTTTTTTTTTTTTTTTTTTCTTTTCTTTCTTTTGGTACCAAGGATTGAACTCAGGGGCACTCGACCACTGAGCCACATCCTCAGCCCTATTTTGTGTTTTATGTAGAGACAGGGTCTCACTGAGTTACTTGGCGCCTCGCCCTTGCTGAGGCTGGCTTTGAACTCGCGATTCTCCCGTCTCAACCTCCCAAAGTGCTGGGATTACAGGCGTATGCCACTGCGCCTGGCTTAAGTGAGCACTTTTTATTTCCCTTTTTCTTAGCAGTGCTGGGGATGAAACCCAGGGCCTTGCACATGCTTAGTAAGTGCTCAGCTACTGAGCTACACCCCAGTCTTAAGTGAGCAACTCTGAAACGTCAATCATTGTTCCAGGTACTGAAGATGTGACAAGAAATGAATGAAACAAAGTCGCAGCTGCCCTGGTTTTCCTATTCAGGCGGGGGGCGGGGGGAGTAAACAAAATAACAATACAGTTCACAGTATCAGGAAGTATCCAGAGCTGGGAAGGGTAGGACAGTGAGTGAGGAGGCTGTGGTATGAAGAAGACTCAGGAAACACATCTCCCATAAGCTGAGCTGAGAGCAGAGACCTGCGCATACACGCGTACTGAGAAAATAAGCCCTCAAGACATGGAGGGGATAGGTCTTCCCGACAGAGGGAGCAGCAGGTGCCAGTGCCCTGGGGTGGGCACTGGGGCAAAGTTATGCCCAGGTTGGGACACAATGGGAGCACTGGTTGAAGCCCCGCCAAAGGGAAAAAGTGTGTGTACCAGGTTGCCTCTGCCCGCTGCATGCTGTGTGACAAAGGCATTTTTTTTTCCCTCTCTGGTCCATCTCTCTCTCTCTCTGTCTCTGCACAATGAAGAACTGGCTTGGGGGGGCTCACCCTGTGCACACTTGACACCTGGAGGCCAGCAATGTGCCTGTGGTGCAGGGTTAGTAGAGAGGCAGGGTCAGCTTCCGCTCATGGCCATAGTATCTGTAGGTGGCGGCCCCTGTTCTCCCTGGTCCCAGTTGCTCAGGGACAGCCCTCAAGTGGGCACAGGTGGCTGATGGAAAGCTCCCCCGGGCTCCCCTGACCTGTGCACCTTGATGGCTCAGGCTTCCTACCTGGGAGGCTCCTCGGCTGCGTGGGTATTACAGGAGCAGCTCTGGTGTTCCTGGAAACCAGGCCAGCCAGAGTGAGGCACTCGGGCTAGCCAGGACTCGATCCAGGCAGGCCCTCCAAGCCACCAGCCCCCTCCTCCCAGGACACACTTCCTGTGGCTAATGAAGACCACCCAGCCCACTCTCAGGCCTATTGCTGAGGCCTTCCTGAGCGGAGCACCAGGTCACCTGACTGGGCCAACTGGACTCTCTGAGCTGAAGCCACATCTATAAAATGGAGAAAAGTCCCCACGAGACCCTGCAGGGCTCTTGAACAGTCAAGTCAGACTCATGGAAACAGTCGCGGGAAACTCTTGGCGAGTCACACGGTGCTATGACCAGGCTGGCTTTTCCTGAGAAAATGACAAGGATCCAGACTGGGCCCTTGGGTGCCTTACCCTGCCCTCTCCGTCATCTTAGGTCTTCCTGGGCATGTGCATCTCATTCCCAGAAGCCATTTCGGGTCATTTCCATCCTTGCCACTCAAACTTCAAAATGCATGGGAACCGTGGGAATTCCCAGCCTCCTAGTACCAGGGATTGAACCAAGGGGTGCGCTACTACTGAGCCATGTCCTGGGCCCTTTTCATCTTTTATTTTCGACAGAGTTTCACTAAGTTGCTCAGGCTGGCCTCCAACTTTCCATCCTCCTGCCTCAGCCTCCTGAGTGGCTGGGATGACAGGACTGTGTCTCTGTGTCTGGCCTCCTGGGGATCATATGCATATACACCCGCTATTTCAGAAGGTCTGTGAGGGGACATACATTTCTAACAAGCTCCTGGTATTAAAGAAAAAGTAAGCCAGGTGCAATGGTGCACGCCTGTAATCCCAGCACTTAGGGAGGCTGAGACAGGAGAATCACAAGTTCAAAGCCAGCCTCAGCAACGGCGAGGCGCTAAGCAACTCAGTGAGACCCTGTCTCTACATAAAACACAAAATAGGGCTGGGGTGTGGCTCAGTGGTCGAGTGCCCCTGAGTTCAATCCCTGGTACTAAAAAAAAAAGTAACACTTTGAATAAAGGGGGCACTGATGCAGCAGGTACAGGGGCTCCTTCAGCAGTGCCTGGCAGTGGGAGACGAGGCCTAAATTCAAGTACATGGGGATGGTGGCCATGTCTAGCCAAGGAACAGGGCCGGAGCCAGTGGATCGGAAATGATTCAGAGGAGGCATGGGGAGTGAGGGGACTCTGGCTCAGCCGGCCTGACAGGATTCCTGCAGGAGGCAGGCCAAGGGGGATCAGGCATCACCTGGGGAACGGTGGAGGGTGAGGAACCTGACCAGATGTGCAGGGTGAAGGGCTGTCCTGGATGGCAGAGCACGGTTAAATTGATGCAGGAACCTGAGTGCGGTGGTGCACTCCTGTAATCCCAGCGGCTTAGGAGGCAGAAGCAGGAAGACCAGGAGTTTAAAGCCAGTCCCAGCAACTTAGCGAGACCCTGTCTGTAAATAAGATATAAAAAAGGGCTAAGGATGTGGCTCAGTGGTTAAGTGCCCCTGGGTTCAATCCCCAGTACCACAGGGAAAAAAAAGAAAGAAAAAAAATCTATCCAGGAGGATTCTTGTTAAAATTGAACAATGAGAAGGGAACTACTGAAGTCCAAAACTCAGAGGCTGGTTGAAAAAAGTGCAGAGAACCTGTCATCCCAGCACTTAGGGAGGCTGAGACAGGAGGATCGCGAGTTCAAAGCCAGCCTCAGCAACTGAGAGGCGCTAAGCAACTCAGTGAGACCCTGTCTCTACATAAAACACAAAATAGGGCTGGGGATGTGGCTCAGTGGTCAAGGGCCCCTGAGTTCAATCCCCAGTACCAAAAAAAAAAAAGTACTGGGGAGGCCAAAGACGGTTCAGCAAAGGGAGCAGCTTGGTCACCAGGACACTGCAGATGCTGGGACGGCACTCGGAATAGAACACCATGAGCACTTGAAGTTCGCCACGTTTGAAGCCACGTGTGACATCTTCCCCTGCACACCTAGTCCTGCCCCTGCCCTGCAGTCCCTACCACCTGATAACTGCTGCCCTCCTTGGCTTCCTCCCTAGGACCTTGAAAAATAACTCCATGGAGGCATAATTTACATGCAATCAAACGTACCCATTTTAACTGCATTTTGACCATCGTAAATATTGTCCCTGCTCGTATTCCAGAACTTTCTTGACTGAGAACTTTCTATGTCCCCAGTTCCCTTGCATTTTATTTATTTATTTATTTATTTATTTATTGGTACTGGGGATTGTACCCAGGGTGCTCAACCACTGAGCTACATCCTCAGCCCTTTTTATTTTTTATTCTGGGACAGGGTCTCACTAAGTCAGTTAGGGCCTTGCTAAGTTGCTGAGGCTGGCCTTGAACTCATGATCCTCCTGCCTCAGCCTCCCGAGCCCCTGGGATTACAGGTGTGTGCCACCGAGCCGGGCCCTTGTGCCCTTTTGCTGTTGAGTCCCCACGGACCTTCTCAAAGACCTTGCTCCCACCTTCCTCACCCCTCCCCCACCCATCTCCTTTGCAGTGAGTCCTTCCCCTGGTGCACCAGCCTGAGGCGCCCACTCTTGACCCCACAACTGTCCTGCATGAGCAAGCTCTGCTGGACTTGCCTCCCGACCCCAGAAGGCAGGGGGCTTTTCTTGTTACATCACTCACAGTCCAGAAGCGTGTGTGGAAGGAATGGGGTGCCTGCTGGGCGGCTCCCACCTTCCTGCTGATTGTGCATTGTTCAAAGGACAGATGATTATTTTGAGTGTGATCATCCAGTTGTTTCCATAGATACCTGATCATAATGACTAATTAAACAAAAAAGGTTTTCTACTTTATTATCTCTCTGATAAAAAAAAAAAAAAAGTCCAACCTTGTATTCAGTTCAAATGTTCTTCCTTTTTGGAACATTAATCGTCTTTTGTGGCTCTAAGATTGCAGAAAGAGAAATTGGGTTTATTTTTTTATAATGTGGTTTTTGATGCTTATTTCAAGGTGGATAATAGGTGAAAGTCTCTATCACCATTTCTGAAAGTTTATTTATTCAGTCATCAACTGGTTCTGTGGGTCTTGGGGAAGGTGGAGAGGACAATCTAGTTAGAAAGGACAGGGGCAGGTGGACTCAGAGCTCAGTGTGATCCTTGCCAGGATGAAGAGAGAACACAAAGGAGTCCCACAGACCTCCATGGCTTTGGTTTTGTTTTGAAGGATGAATAGGAGTTCACAGGTGAGAAGAGTGGATGGGCGGGGCATGGTGGCACATGCCTAGAATCCCAGTGACGCAGGAGGATTGAAAGTTTGAGGCCAGCCTTGGCAACTTAGTGAGACCCTGTTTCAAAATAAAAAATAAGAAGGGCTCTGGATGTGGCTCAGTGGTAGGGTGCCTGCCTAGTCTGGGGTTGATCCCCAGTATCACGGAAAAGAAGGTGAGAAAGAAGAAAAAGGAGGAGGACGAAGAGGAAGATGCCCTGAGAGTAGACAGAGCAGTGACGACAGACACACTAAAAGCAGCAACCTTGTTAGCTGCCTACTGTGCGCTAGGTGGCTTCGGAGGGCTTTACACCCGCTAAGCCTTTTAGCCTCTGCTATGGTCCCATGAGGGACATACTTTTATCGTCCTTACTTTTACAATTGAAGCAATCGAGGCACCGTGGATAAGCAGGATGGCACGTGGCTTGGAGAGACAGAGACCAGAGGCAGAGGGACCACTGCGAAGCTTCCCCAGAGGAGAGGTTGAGGCCTGATGGGGCGGAGTCTGGGCTGGGGCGGGGCCTGGGTGGGCGGGGCCAACTGCAAGTGCAGTAAGTGGCTAAATAAGCAGAGGAGGGTCCCAGGAGCCCAGCGCTGGCCGAATCCACAGGCCTTCTTTGGCTTCCTGCCCTCCCTGCCAAGACTGACACGCGCGGTCAGGCTGGCCTGCCACGGGACATTCTCTCTGCTAAGGCCATGAGACACAGCCCAAGGTCACAAGCAGACAGGCTTCTCCTTCCAAGGCAACCTCCCCACCAGCCCTTGCATACGTGGCTTCCCAGGGAATCCTACCCGCCTTTTTAAAACCAAAAGTTCCCCAACCGTGGTCTGTAGGACAGTGATCTGGCCATTGCCTGGATCCAGACAGTTTGCTGCCGTGTGTCTGAGTGGGGACCTGGGCAACGGTGTTTGTGCTTCCACAGGTGGAAGAAGGCGTCCTTTGAGGGCTACGGGAGAAGAGGCCTCTGGACGTGAAGGGTGACATCAGCTAATGGCGGCCAGCAGAGGAGCCTGTCCTTCTCCAAGGGTAGAGAGAAGGTCCCAGAAAGCCCAACCTCCATTTCTATCTGGGGGAGATTTGAAGACGGGAATCATGTGGAGCAGACAGACCAGGAACTTGTCATGACAGTGAATTCTCAAGTCCTTTTTACTTGGGGGCCGGCCTAGGGGGTTGTTAGGAGTTCTGAGTGGCCACAAGTCACCTCTTGTCCCTGTCCACTCAGGCAGTGAAACTTTTTTTCTCATTCTTTCTCCCTTTTCACAGCCAAGGAAGAAATGGTCCACAGTCCCCTATAGTTCCCTTGTTGTGACTTTGTGATACAGTCAGAAATCTGTATGTGCTACGTTGCTGGTGGGACTGCAAATTGATGCAACCACTCTGGAAAGCAGTATGGAGATTGCTCAGAAAACCTGGAATGGAACCATTTGACCCAGTTATCCCACTCCTAGGTTTATACCCAAAGCATCCTATAGTGACGGCGGCCACATCAATGTTTATAGCAGCCCAATTCACAATAGCCAAGCTGTGGAACCATCCAAAGGGCCCTTGAACAGATGAATGGATAAAGAAAATGTGGTACATATACACAATGGCATATTACTCAGCCTTAAAGAGGAATGAAATTATGGCATTTGCTGGTAAATGGATGGAACTGAAGACTATCATGCTAAGTGAAATAAGCCAGTCTCCAAAAACCAGAGGCCGATTGTTCTCTCTGATATGTGGATGCTAACACACAATAAGGGACGGAGGGAAGAATAGAAGTTCATTTGATTAGACAAAGGGAATGAAGAGAAGAGGGGGGGATGGGAATAGGAAAGACAGTAGAATGAATGGGACATCACTGTCCTACATGAAGACACCCCCAGTGTAACTCCACACCACGGACAACCCCAAGAACGGGAAGTTATACTCCATTATATGTAGGCTATGTCAAAATCCATTCTACTGTCATGTATAACTAAAAAGAACAAATAAAAACAATTTTTTAACATTTTTTTAGTCATTAATGGACCTTTATTTTATTTATTTGTATGTGTTGCTGAGAATCAAACCCAGTGCCTCGCACATGCCAGGCAAGTGCTCTGCCACTGAGCCACCGCCCCAGCCCCTAAAACAATTTTTAAAAGGGGTAAAAAAAAGAAGAGATCTGCACGTGTGTGCCCCTGGTTCTAGCAGAGCTCTTAGGGACCTTGGAATTTCCTGGAGGACAGGAGCATTTTTTGTTTTTTGTAACAGACTCCTCACCATACCTGAGTTGAGGCTGATGAGGTGACTTGCTGGGCCCCTAGGCAGCTTCAGGGTGGCCAGAGGGACCAGCCAGGTCATGAGAGGTGGGAATCTTTAGCTCCACCTCTGACCCCTGGGGAGAGGAAAGGCTGGAAGGGGAATTCATTACCAATGGCCCATGATTGAACCAACTGTCCCTACACAGGACCCTTCCCAAAACCCCTGGATGACTGGGCTCCGAGAGCTTCGGGGTTGGTGAATACATCTGGGTGGTGGGAGGGGGCTCGTCCCTCTGGAGACAGCGTGGCAGCTGCAATCACCCCTCCTTGCACCCCACCCTCTGTGCCTCTTCCTCTGGCTGTTGTACAACATCCTTTATAATAAAGAAGTAAAATAGGAAACAAAGTGTTCCCTTGAGTTCCAGGAGCCATTCCAGCAATGATCAAATGTAAGGAGGGGGATCATGGGAACATCCAACTTTGAAGCCAAATTGGACCCAAATGGGTGCCCTGGGCACCTGTGATTGGCATCTGAAGTGGGAGCACCTGGGCTGGGGCATAGCTCAGTGGTAGAGGGCTTGCCTAGCATGCACGAGGCCCTGGGTTCCATCCCCAGCCCAAAAGAAAGAAAGAAAGAAAGAAAAGAAAGCTATAAAGTGTGACTCTCTTATCAGACAGAGTCCTCATCTGTGGCTTCTGCCTAACCCCTGGTCAGCGCTGGAACCTAATTGAATGGTGGGGCACCAGCTGGTATGTGGAAAGTCAGAGAACTAGTTGGTGTGGGAGAGAAAGCCTCAGACATTGATGTTAGAAATGTTGGGAGGATAAAGCTTAGAATCCTGCCCTTTGAGTTATGCGCTTCCTAGGACACAGTGAAATGGATCGTTCATCTGTGTGCCCTGGGCTCAGCTGTGTCTCCGGTATGGAAACTCCTCCAAAGTTCAAGGAGAGCTAATGGAGCATCTCAGGATCTGCCCCAACTGCCCCAAGACACAGAGAAGACAAAACAGAGTTAACTGTTAATAATGTGCCAGAGAAAAGTCAAAAGGACATGAGCCAGGGGTGGTGGCGCATGCCTGCAGTCCAGCAACTTGGGAGGCTGAGGCGGGAGGATCCTTTGGCCCAGGAGGGCAAGACCAGCCTGGGCAACATAGTCAGACCCATCTCAAAAAAAAAAAAAAAAAACAATAAAATAAATATAAGAGACAGAATCATCTACATACATGATACACAATTCACACTTTTCTTGATGCCATAGTAAGAGAAATGAAAGCTAAGGCCATATGGGCAGTGGCAGAATCCATCAGTGTGGTACCTTCAGTTGACAAATATTCTGCCGGCTCAACCCCCTAAGTCCTCTGCTCACGGTGACAAGTGTGTACCTTTGTGTTGCAGGAAGATGAATGTCTTAACTCACCTTCAATTATTGGATGTATTGGGTCACGGTCAGCTATGCTTTCTTTCTTGGTCAGTGTGATTATTGGGAAAAGATGTGAAAATCAGAGTCTACAGGCTTGGCTCAGGTTACCTAGAAACCACGCATACAGCAGCACAATGTGAAAGTATTTTAAGTACAGAACAGTCTGACCCCGAGCTTAGGGGACACTGAACACATTTCTTATCCTTTAATGATAGAGTCCAAATGGAAGGCTCCCATATATCAAGTATTCCTTATCACAAACGATTAGGAAATAATATGCTATTGAGCCAGGATATCACATAGTTTGAAATTTTTGATTGATAAACTAAAATTTAATTAATTAATTAGGGGTACTGGGGATCTAGCCCAGGGCCTCACATGTGCTAGGCAAGCACTCTACCACTGAGTTACATCCCCAGTCCAAAAATTTATTATGTTTTTATTTTTGTACCAGGTATTAAACCCAGGGGCACCTAATCATTGAGCCACATCCCCGGCCCTTTTTGTATTTTATTAGAGACAGGGTCTCACTGAGTTGTTTAAGGCCTCGCTAAGTTGCTGAGGCTGGCTTTGAACTCGCGATCCTCCTGCGTCAGCCTCCTGAGCCACTGGAATTACAGGTGTGCACCACCACACCTGGCTCTAAATTTTATTTTAATGTCTGAATAGCTTAAGGCACATCTGAAAATGTTGAGCTCTCTGTGTTAGATTTGCAGGGGTTGGAGAGAGAGTGAAAAAGATCCCCTTTTTTAATTGGAGCCAATGTTTTGCACAGAAGAATCATCCATGGAGCGCAAGGAGTTTCTGTTTTGGAAAAAAAAAATCTCTGCAAAAATTCTGAAAGCACAAAAGAGGTAAAATACATCCGAAATCATTGCAATTGGGGAGGGGGAATATTGATTTCCTAGTGAAACTGTCACTAACAAATTATTATCTGCTCACTCAGAACAGCTTGAGGAAATGAGAACATACCTGAAATTCAAAGTTAAACATATTTTATTTCTTGGAAAACAGTGTTTATCCTGAGGAAGTCTTGACAAGTATATTTCATCTGTGAATAAAGGCAATTTGGAGGGTGTTGCCAGTAGACATAGAGGAGAACTCTTTCTAACTTATGAATCTGTTGATGCCTATAGAAGATAGCAAATTCAGAAAAGAAATTACCGGAAAAATAAAACCTGAAATGTTGTCGGGCATTGGAGATGAAATCGATGTTTCCTGATTCAGTAACATGGGACAAGGGCCAGACCCAGGCAGTAAGAAAAGTCTCCATGGCTATCTCAATTAGACAGTCTCTGAGATTTTGCTGGTATTGAAAACAAATGGCAAAGACCACCTTATAGATGGACATAAACACTTTCCTGCAGCAAATCAAAGTGAGATTCAACCCCCAGGGGGCCCGATCTGTCAATGAAGACTTGGCAAATGGGTGGATGATTTTGTAGGGGATGAGGAGAGAGGACCGAAGCCATCAGGGAGGATGGACTCATCAGCGGTGTTCCGTGATGCTGAGTCTTTTGCAGAAAAATGAAAAATCTGAGATGCTTTTGTGGTGTTCAATTCTTTGTTCTGAGCTATCCATTCATCTGGGAAAAGATTGGCACTTTCCCAAAACACATGTAACCAGAGTGGCAAAGAAGTACACAGGACGCCCGGGCAGCTTGCTCCAACCCCGTTGGGCTGTACATCACCCGGTTTTTTTTCTGCCATGACTGAGTGGCTTCCAGCCACTACTGAAACTTCGGAAGCAGCATTAAGTGATCATCAGACACACAGGTGGCCCATGAATCGTGCATTCCTTTCCACGCGCTAAATGTTATAGGAAGCTTTTTCTTTATTTCCCGATGTGCTTCAAAGTGAAACCATAGACAGATCGTCGTTGCTTTCAAAAGTACAAGCAGATTTTCACTGTTCATCATCTCGGAGAAATGATGACTGTTTCAAAACCATTTGATAGAAAGCAAAGGAAGTGTGCCAGAAACTAATCTTGGGGGTTCAAAGTGAAAACGACAAGGGAAAAAAAAAACCTTCCTTTCAGAGAAGAAAAATTCTGGCATGAGTCAGGGTGTGTGTGTGTGTGTGTGTGTGTGTGTGTGTGTGTGTGTGTGTGTGGCGGGGGAGATGATGGAAATTCAAATTTCCTCTGTTTTTTCAGATCAGCATCCAACATTATCCAACTTAAAAAGATATTAATACATTTAAATGCACACATTTGTGAGGATGATTATAGCAAAAAAAAAAAAAAGTACAGTAGCCCCTCCCATATTCATGAAGGACACATTCCAAGGTTGTCCGTGGATGCTTCAATCCGTGGATACTTGAACCTTATACACACTGATTTTTCTTAGGTATCTGTCCCTGTGATAAAATTTAACTTATAAATTGAGCACAGTGAGAGATTAACAATAATCAAACAGAATCATTATGGACATATTCTTTAATAAAAGTTAGTTAAAATTTAGCAATTATTTACTTCTGGAATTTTCCATTTAATATATTCAGACCAGGACTGACAAGAGTAACTGAAACCACAGGAAGTGAAGAGGCAGATCAGGGGGCTCTATGTACCTTTAGAAATCGCTGGTTAGACTTGGGGGTGTAGCTCAGTGGTAAGAGCGCTTGCCTCGCACCATAAAAACTTGAAAAAGAAAAAGTCAGCGTTTAAAGTCAGTCAACCAGGAGTCGATGCAGCAGTGGCCAGGTGCACCGGATGAAATCGCAGACGACACAAGAAAGACCCAGAATGCCATCAGAGAGTGCAGAATGCTCCAGAGTGAAGGCTCTGCTCTGATCGCTGGTCCTGGCTGGTGGTTCAACCTCATCTCCCAGCAAGCGTCCGCCTCTGGGGTCTGTTCATGGCCTTGGTGTGGCTGAGCCTCGTGGCCAGTGAGGAGCTTCATTTCCACCCCGTGTCAGACGTGGCAGCTGACACTGGGAACAGCTGGGAGCACACAGTACCAAAGGAAAGGAGGCGGACCAACTGAACTTTTGGGGAAGATAGTTAACTGGAAACTTCTTATTGACTTCTTCTTAGGTCTGCTGGTGGAGAGAGTAGTCATGCTGGGTGTAAGCGAATGTTGGGCTTCCCCTGGCTGAACACATCCAATTCTGCTGAATGAATAAAGGGGTGAATGAATGCACTGGTGGATGAATGAATGGGTGAATGGCCAGTCGCCAAGAGGCTGCAGGCGGGAAGGACTGGTCAGCTGGAGATCAAAATGCTCAAAACCCTTGCCAGCCTCCTTTGCAAAGACTCAACATTTTGGGTTCACCTCCTTGGGCCATGCTCCTTCCCATAGCACACCTGAAACAGGGCCAGCAGACACGAGCACCTGTAGTTAAGATTGGACGGTAAAACACGGAACCTGGGCTCCTTGCCCCAGGCTGGCTTCTCAGAGGTGAGACGGAATTCCTAAAGCCCAAGCCCACCCACCTCTCAGGGATAGTGTCAGCATTAGTAAATAAAAACACAAGATGCCTAGTTAAATTTGAATTTTGAATAAACAACTTTTTTTTTAGTGTTCCATGCAATATTTGGGACACACTTCTAAAAATTTTTTTTATAAAAAATTCATCTGTATTTTATCTGGCACCTCAAGGTAAAAGGGCAAAACAAGCCCCAGGAAGGGAAGTGCATTGCCAGGGGGACCCAGGTGGGCAGTGTTGATGATACAGTCTCATATTTGTGCTGAACATGGAGGCACATGAAGTGTCTTTCAGTCATCTCACCTGAGATTCCTGATGGTCCTCCAGGAGGGGACAGTCATGGGCCACAGAAGGCTGCTCCAAAGACGGATAAGACGACGCTCCCACAAAGTGACCCTGGAGCTAAATTTCCCGTCACCTACTGATGCCCTAGACAGGGTGACATGGGAGCACAATGTGTTGTGTGTTTGTGGGGACGCTGGTGTCAACGAACCTACCGCACGGCTGCTTCCATGAAAGCACAGCATGTATAACTACGTGCTGTACATAATACTCGGTAATGATAATAAATGATTGCTACTGGCTCATGTGTTCACTAGACTATTGTTGTTTGAGAGTACTCTACTTATAGACGGGTCTGTAACAGTGTGCTCGCGATGCTGGCGAGCACCTCATGTGTGACTGTACCCTTTGATGTTCACACGATGACGATGAAATGACCTCAGGACGCATCTCTCAGAATGCATCCGTTGTGTGTTACTTCATTCCCATTTCAGAGTTGAAGAAACTGAGGCTCAGAGAAGTGGAGGGTGGCTGTTGGACAAGGGGCAGAATCGGGGCTCAGCCTGGGAGTCTGGCCTCCACTTCTTCCCCAAGGTAGTGTCTCTCTTGGAGACCTTAGCGGACCCTCCCAAACCATAGCCTCAGTGCTTAGGGTCCCTGATCTTGCTTGGAGGGGTCACCCAGAGGTTGATTTACCTTGAATCATCCCTGCTTCAGATAAAGGAGAGGCCACAGAGCTCCAGTGACTAATTAGGTCATCCAGAGAGGAAGGCAGGAAGGCTGGGCCTCACCCCAGCTCAGCTCCAACCCCTCCAGACCAGCCTGCTGCCAGGAGGTGGAGCATGAGGGCTGCTCTCCCCAGGGCTGAGGCCGGTCACGGTCCTCTAGGTAACTACTAAAAATATTTTTTCCTGACATACATGTTAAAATATGTAGGAGAGGGTGTAGACTATTGTCTGCAATTTACTTTAAAATGCATTAAAAAGTCATATGGATTCATGTCTGGATAGATGGACAGGATGTGATGAGGAAGAGTGAAACCTTGGTGACAGAATCTCGGAAGAGGTGTGCACCAGTTCACGGCAACATGACTTCAACGCAGCTGTGCGTTTGGAACTTTTCATAATAAAATATTGGAAAAGAATTGTCACTCATTTAAAAAAATCTATGCACTCGTAGGAACATCGGACAGTAGGGACCAGCGAGCATGCAAATGTCCATACACCAGCACACAGCAGTATTTTGTTGAATCTGCCTCACTTTGCAGTAATTTGCTAATTACAAATCTGAGAACATTCCATATAAATATATATATATGTATTATTTTTTCTCCTCCTTTCTGCTTTTTTTTTTTTTTTGGTATGGCAGATTGAACTCAGTGGTACTCCACTGAGCCACATCCCAGCCCTATTTTGTGTTTTATGTAGAGACAGGGTCTCACTGAGTTGCTTAGCGCCTCGCCCTTGCTGAGGCTGGCTTTGAACTCGCGATCCTCCTGTCTCAGCCTCCCTAAGTGCTGGGATTACAAGTGTGTGCCACCGTGCCCGGCTTCCTTTCTGCTTTTGCCACATGCCAACCCCAGTTAGCAGGTGCTGTGGTCAGTCCCCTGTATAAGTTACCTCATTCAACCCTTGTGCCATCCCGACAGCACATCCCTGGTGTTGATGACAGAAATCCACAAGTATCGTATCTTGGCTGTGTGACGCTCCATCACATGGAATTATTCAGCTATTATGGGAAATGTAGGTTGTTTCCTGTTTTCTCTTTTATAAACAAAGCCCCTGGGACACCCTTGGACACCTATCTCATCTCTGTCCCTCATTCTTGGGGACAGCTTCCAAACTAGAGTATTTCTCTGGTTCTTTTGCCATTTAAGAATCGCCACCTGGCCTGCAGGATTTGGGGTGGGGGTGGAGGAGGATACTGAGGATTGAACCCAGGGGCACTAAACCACTGAGCCACATCCCTAGCCCTTTTAAAAAATATTTTTTATTTAGAGACAGGGTCTCACTAAGTTGCTTAGGGCCTCGCGAAGTTGCTGAAGCTGGCCTTGAACCTGAGATCCTCCTGTCTCAGCCTCCTGAGCCTCTGGGATTACAGGTGTGTGCCACTGAGCCCAGTCTGCAGGTATTTTAAGGTCCTTCCTGGGCTACCTCTTGGGGCCTCAGAGAGGCTTCCCCAGCCCACCCAAAAGTCCCACTCACTATGACAGTCTCTGCTTTTCCATCAGGAAGGGACAGGGACTCCACCCAAGTGGCCCACAGCAGGGGATTATGGCTTCAGCCACTCTCTGTTCACTGCAGAGAGGGGTTCATGGGCACGGGGCGGGGGGTCAGATGGAGGGCAGAGATGAGGGAGAATAATTTTTAAGTTTTTTCTTTTCTTTATTTCCTTTCTTCCCTCCCTCCCTCCTTCTCTCCCTCCTTCTCTTTCTCTCTCTTTCCATCTCTCTCTCTCTTTCTGTGCCAGGGATGAAACCCAGGGCCTCTCACGTGCAAGGCAAGCACTCTATCACTCAGTGACACCCTCAACCCCAAATTTATTTTTGTTTTTTTTGTTTTGCTTTTTTTTGTTTTTGGTACTGGGGATTGAACTCAGGGGCACTGGACCACTGAGCCACATCCCCAGCCCTA
Organism: Xerus rutilus; assembly: GCA_028644305.1. NCBI lineage: Eukaryota > Metazoa > Chordata > Mammalia > Rodentia > Sciuridae > Xerus > Xerus rutilus. The sequence goes on from CM053415.1 coordinate 6,105,223, forward strand.
TTTTGTGTTTTTTATGTAGAGACAGGGTCTCACTGAGTCGCTTAGTGCCTCGCCATTGCTGAGGCTGGCTTTGAACTCGCGATTCTCCTGTCTCAGCCTCCCAAAGTGCAGGGATTACAGACGTGCGCCACCACGCCCGGCTCCAAATTTATTTTTGAACTTGAATGGTACCATTCAAATTCCATTTCTGTTCACCCGGATCTCCACTTCCCCATATGTAGGAGGAATCTCTGATTTGCTTCTCCCTCTCTGTTTTAAGCCTGGAGTTTCGAATCAGATGGCTGCCTCAGTGCCGGGTGCTAACAGGGCCCGGTACGGACACCCAGGATCTTGGCAACTCCACAACTCCTCACTTGGCCTTTCTAGAGATGGGGTGAAGTCCAGGAGACCTGGCCACCTGGACTGGAACCCCAACTCTGCCAGGTGCTGTGGGACACCTTGGGCACATCAGTTCTGCCTCTGAGCCGTTTCCCCATCTGTCAAGCAAGGGCCACGGTTTGCTGTGGTGGTGAGAGGAAGACCACAGAGGCGCGTGTCCAGGGCCCGTCACACAGTAGGTCCTTCACGCGGAGAGCGGGATCGATCGGCCGCTCTGGCCCCCGCCTCCCAGGGGAGGTCGCCTGTATTTTGCAGACTTGGCCCTGCTCCATCTTCCCTGGAGCCTAGTGGAATGTTTTCTCTTTCCTCCTCCTTCTCCTCCTCTTCCTGTGACTGTCTGTGGGACTCTTCCAGCGTCCTGGGCTCCCCCGTGGCAGCCCGAGCCCTCTCCCGGCCCAGCCTCTGCCCCTGGCCCACCAGGCTGTTTCCAATTTGGAGGCCATGCATCTCACCCCTCAGATCACAGCCGCCTCTTTGATGGAACTAATGATGATCTAGGGCCCTGAAGCCCCGGACCTCCCCAAACTGAGATAAATCCTGCCTCTACACAGACAAGGGGCCCTGGCCCGGCCTCAGATCCCCTCCTCCAGGCCCGCTGGCGGCAGGCGCCTGTGGGAGCCCCCTCCTGGCAGGCAATGAGGGCCGAGCTGGGCCCAGGGAGACAAGAAGCGGTTTCTCCAAGGCCCTGAAGAGGGTCCCACATCCTGGTGGGGGAGGGTGGCAGGACTGTGAAAGGGCCATTTATAAGGATGCCTTGATCCCCTGAAGACAGGGCACAAGCTGAGGCAGGAAGCAAGTCACTCAGGCCAGCTGATCATCAGGCTCAGTCCCGGGCTTCTCCTTGCAAGGCTGGGGACCCAGGAAGAAGGAGACCCAGTTCCTGCCCCCAGGGGCTCACAGTGAGCGAGGCTGAGCGTGTGGGGGCTGGGCCGTCTGAAGTCTTCCTGGAGGAGGCAGCCCTGACCGGCCCTGTGTGAGCCCATGATGTGCCCTTCCCAGAGAGCATTAAAAAAAAAAAAAAAAAAAGAATCTTAAACTCTAAACCATAGAACTTGCACATATGCCAAAATTAAAAACAGCTTCTTTCTAGATTTTCAGGTGGGAATATTGTGGATAATTTCATCAGTCTTTCTGTCCTGCTGTGCCACGGGCTTGTGCTCAGGTAAGTTGCCCAGGACTAAGTGGGGACCCTGGAAGGAAGAGGTGAGCGGGTGTGCACGCACATTCCACAGGGGCTGGGGAAGTGCAGGGCCTGCTGGGGTGGGCCGTGGTGAACTTCGGGCGCCTGGAGGTGGCCGGCCGTGGAGGTGTGCTTACACAGGTGGTAACCGTCTATCGGACACTGCAGCTGTCCCTGAATCATGGGTGGCTCCAGGGCAGGGACTGCACCTCCAGGAGGGATTCAGAGGAGGTATTAGTTAAGGCCTGTCCAGGGACAGAAAGAAGAGGACCCAGGAGGCCACATGCAGAGATCTGGTTTTTATCTGGGAAAGCCTGAGGAGCTACCATCAGTTAGCAAGTGGACCCTGCTCAGCCCCCTGGGGCTGCAGCAAGGCACCCCTTCCGGTTCCTCACCCTCCAACCCCACCCCCACACCAATGGACTGACGGGTATTTCTCTGAGTATGTTATGTGGCTGCACCAGGTGGGGGCGATGCTTCCAGAGGCTGGGGAGAGCTGCGCTGAGGGGGAGACTAGGGAAGCCTGTCCCTGGAGAGGGCAAGCCCCAAGCCAGTGTCCCCTGCCTCCCAGCACGCCTGCCCTGCCCTCTCTTTCCTTAATCTTTCCTTTTCTTCTCCATCCTCCCTCAGCTGCTGACTGCCCAAATTCCACCTCCCATTTATTTAAAATCTTAAAATTAATTCAGGTGTAACAAAAAGAACTTTCTGGGCTTCCTGGGGGGTGTGATCCAGCTGAGTTCGGGCTCTTCTCAAACGTTTTTTGAGTATCAGAAACGCCAGTGGGGAGGGAGGAGCTCACCTAGGCGGGTCTCTGGGTGCCTCTCCTTTGGGGATGCTGAACTCCAAATAGGATTTAGGAGGGGGACTTGCTACTCAGCCACCTGCTTGAGTGGCTTCAGAGAACCCGGTGTCCTGGACAGGGGCTCTAACCATCCCCACTTGTGTGACCCAATTTTCTGATCCCTCTTGCTTCTTAGAAGAGGCCCCAAGAGGCTCCAGCTAGCTGGTCATGTCCCTTTGCAGAGACATGGGCAGGGGTGGAGGTCCTGGGGAAGGGGCCCAGCTCCTGAACCTTGCTGGGAGCCAAGCCCTCCTTCTTAGTCTAGCCCCTTCACTTGGAGTATTTTTCTCCCGGGGTTCCCTGGCCTGGAAGCCCCACTCACGTTTCCAGGTAAGAGCTAGAGGCTCCAGTCTCCTGTGAACCGAGAGCCCTGGAGGGCAGAGACTGTTCTAGATTGTTTTTGAAGCCCGCTCTTTGCTCAGGGCCTGGGGATACAGTAGGTGCCTAATAAATGCTTGCACCCACGAGCTTTGTGCCCAGCGTCCTCTTTCAGTTCATACAGGCATGACCCTGGAGTGGGCTTTGGGGGAGGTGGCCTGGCCTGGGGAGGGGGTCTTCGGGGGTCGTCCAGGGGCGCTCAACCTTGCCTTGGCAGAAGGCGCCTCCTGCAGTGGCTCCTGGCCCTGGAGCCCGGCCGCGCGCCCGGAGGAGGAGGCGTCTACCGTCTGCGCCCATCACCTGAGCGGCTCCGGGCGGGGAGGATAACAATTATTGGGAGAGGTTTAAAAAAAAAAATCATTATCAAATAACTACAGCTTGAAAAAGTTGGCGGGCGGGACGGAAAACGCGGGCTGGATCGCGCCGGAACGCGCCGCGGTAGCCCCACCCGGCGGGAAGCACATCTGCAACGCATTTGTGCGAGTTTCACCTTGGAGACCGCGCCGCTGGATGCAGGCGCGGAGTTCGCGCGGAAGGAAAAGCGCTTTAAAAGGCTTTTCTTGGGGGGACCCTACCCGGCGCGGGAGGCCGCGGCCCGGGTGGCGGGGAAGGGCGCCCCCTGGCTGGCGCGCGCGGAGCCGGGGCCGAGTCTCTTTCCCGGTGTGTACAACCCAGTGAGTGCTGGACTTGAAGGTTCCTTCCAGCAGGGATGTTCTAAGAGTTCCTTCTCGACCCTTGTGACTCTACACCTGGTCCCGACCGGGAGGAAAAGGACCAGCCCGTGCGTGGAGATGGGTGGGGAGTCCTTCAGGTGTCCGGAAGGTCAACAGACCCCTGTCCTTGCATTTTCGGCCCTCTCTGACCTTAACTCTGCACAGTGCGAATACCCACGACATGCACAATAAACACTTCTTGCAGAAACGAAGGGGAAAATGAATGAATGATGGTTTCTGGCCATTCCCCAAAGCCTTTGTATCACCATCTTGCCTGCTGCCCTGGGTACATGTGGCGCCCTGTGTGTCTTTGCTGTGGTGGTTGGCGGCCTGTCTCTCTTTTTTCCAGCAGCACCTCCTGGCAGTGCTGCCCAGCCTGGGCACACCAGGGGCTCCCACTCTCAAAGTCCTGCTTTTAGTAGGGTCACTGGATCCCATCTGGACCATCACTGAGTGTTTGGGTTGTAGCGCACTAAAGTTGGGATCCATGAGACCGACTCTGAGCCCCCCCTGGCTGCAGGAATCCTGCTTCTGGGTGACAAGGGCAGAGAACTTTTCCCCCTCTCTTCTCCAAGAGGCTTCACTGCTAGTTGCTGTGGAATAATTTCCCCGGCTGGACCCCAAGTCAGCTGTCACTGCATCCGTTACTTACACAGTGAGGACACTGTACCTGCTGGGAGGATTTGGACAGAGGTTCTGGGTTGATCAGATCTAGGTCAGCCTTGAACCTGGACCCTGGACAGGCCCAGGGGGTAAGGACAGGGAAGCTGGCTGACCTACGGGTAATGGATGATCAAGAGTCCAGACCCTAGTGTGTGGTCAGGAAGTGAGTGTCTCTCAGGTAGACAGGCATCTGGGGGCAGGAACAGAGGAGAGGAGGGAGGAGCAACCGGCAATACCAAGTGGAGTTTGGGTTGGGGCTCTGGCATCTGCTAGGGGTGGGGATGGCCAGGCACAGACAGGGCCCCAGGTTACCAGGGTTCCAGGCAGATTGGCCAAGCCCAGGGTGCCAGGAGGTTGCAGGGTGCTTCTTAGAAGTAGCCACAGGGTCATCTCAAGCTTGTACCCAAGGGCAACAAAGAATTTTTCCCAAGGAATCCTAGGAAGGGCCAGTTTCTACTGTGTTAGTCATGAATAACCCAGAGTTCCTAATTCAGGACTCAAAGCAAGCCCCCAGCCCTGCTGACAGCTGTCCCTGGGCTCTCCAGGGGGTTATTTATAGCTCCCTGCCTGTTGCAGGGAGCCCAGAGCGAGCTGATTCATTTTCATTTGCCTAAATGGGCCCCATTTGGAAGCTAAGCCTGACAGTAGCAGGACAGCTGGGTGTGACTTTGGTCATCGACTACCCAGGGCCTGCTTGTCCCATCTAGTCAGGCCGCTGGTGGTTGTGTGAATGCCAGAGGGTCCACCTGGTCTCGCTTTTCTTTTCCATTTGCCCAAGAGGCTGCCTCTGGCACCAACTGTCACCAAATGGTAAATAGCCCAGCACAAAAGCCCCTAAGAACCTTACGATAAGAGACACCCCTGGGGGGCAGGGGAGGAAGAAAAAAGCCTGACAGGAAGCCCAGCGGGTAAACCGTTACTTGCATTGCTGGAAGGGTTGCGGCTCTCTCTCCTGGGCATTAGAGATCGTTTTGGCTTCCTGGGGCCAGCTCAGGTCACAGAGAGGAGATCTCTGTAGGCCATGTGGCGATGGGTGGGGCCCAGGAAACCGGTGACCAAGTCTGGTCTCTGTGAGAGAGATTTCTGTCTATGATCTTCTGGTTCCTGCTGAGCAGTCTCTTCACATGGCCACTCTGAAGGGCTTCCATAGGGGACAGAATGACCAGGAACAGAGACCCTGAGGTTTGATAGGCTCATCATGGGTTCTTGGGAAATCACTTGACCTTCTGAATCTACTTTCTAAACCATGAAATGGGGATAATCGTGCCCCTGTCCTGGGATTGTTGAGAGGATTAGCTGACATATGCAAATGAGAGGGTGTGTGCAGCACCTGTCACAGTGAGAGCCCTATTAATGGCACTTGTTATTATTTTCAGCTGTGCTGAGCAAGGCACTGAGGCTAGAGAGAGGCTGGTTGGTGCATTTTGCGGACCTGGAACCTGGTGAGAAAAAACCTCCCTCCATGGTGCAGAGCTGGTGGAAGGTGTCTCTCGGAGAAGCCACCCACCTCTAGCAGCCTGAGTGTCATCATGTCACAGGGGCCTGATCAAGACAGAGAGGGAGGAGACGGGGAGAGACACATTCTTACAGCCTGAGGAATGTGAATTGAGCACCTTTTAATTCAATCCACTAAGCACTGGTTGAGTACCCCGTGTGTGCAAGATAACTAGATGGCCCAGGACGCCATCTGAGTCCCGTTCACCAAGGGACACCATCTGAGTTCTGTTCACCACCTGCTGATTGGAGGGACGGGAACAGGAACTGGTGACTCTAGTCCAGGTTGAGATGTGGGAATGGAGAGCAGAGGAGGTCAAAGAGAGGAGGGACCCAGAGCTAGGCTTGGGGAGGCGGCCAGGGCAGGCATCAGGGCACAGGAAGAGCCTGCATGCTCACAGAGGCATGACCAGAGGAAGCGGAGGAGGGGGACAAGAGGAGGGTCCCCCAGGGCTTGGACTTCATCACCAAGCTCTATGCCTTAGAGGCGGGGGCCCTGCCAACCAAAGCCAGTGACTTCCTTTCCTCTACCCAGCCTGGCTTGGACAGCCAGCAGACTGAGGAAGGGGCTTCCGGGCCACACCTCCAGGTCCCTTGTGCCTCCTCCCTGGAGTTTGCCCTGGGCCACCTCTGTCCCCTTCTTTCCCTGGAATCTTCAGGAATGTGTGCCACTAGCATAGGTCCAAGACACCTTGGGATGGTTGCAGGTTTCCCTAGACCTAGGAGGAAGGGTTGGGCCATCCAGGTCTCTCCAGCCAGAGAGACAGGGTCTCGCTGAGTTGCTTAGGGACTCGCTACATTGCTGAGGCTACCTTTGAACTCGCAATCCTCCTGTCTCAGCGTCCGGAGCCGCTGGGGTTACAGGTGTGTGCCACCACGCCTGGCTAGGAAATGTTTTTGACAACCCCCTCTCCCTATTTTCCGTTCCCAATCTGACATCAAACTGTGTAGATCTCAACTCCAAAATGTATCCCCCCATCCAACTTCCTTGCATAGTCTCTGTGGCCACCACCTGGTCGCAGTTACCAATGTCATGGCCGGATACAGAGGGTCCCTTTCTCTGGCTCCACCTTTCACCTTCTGCCCACCCAGCCGCCAGAGCTATTGAAACAAACGTCCACCATATCACGTTTCTTCCTGCTTAAAACTTTTTAATGGCTTCCTGTTGGACTTAAGATAAAATGAAACTCCAAGCCACATGCTACAAGGATATAGCTATTGGTGTTGCTTAAAGTCCTGCCTCGCTAGGCTCCAAGAAGGTAGGGACAGTGTCCATTTCCTAATGAATGCACGGGTACATCAAAACAACTCAGGCCAATGAAGAAACCCTCTTCCTCTCCCAAGTTCAGAAGTTGATTGACAGAGAGTTGCACAGGAGCTGGACCCACTGAGATGGGAAGTGGCCCTTGCTGTGGGCAACTGATTGGCATGGAGCATGCCCAGAGGGACCAAGACAGGCATGGTCACTTCCTTCTCCCAAATCCACCAATCAGATGTGTCTGTCCAGCTCCCTAGGGACAGGGAAGGGGACATGGAAGCACGAAGTGGAGCCTTCAGGGGAGAGGAATAAATGTTTCCCCAATATAGAGTCCAGCTCTCAATAGCTGTGATGATCCTGTTTCCAGTGTCGTGTGAGTTTCCACCTGGGTGCATGACATTATTGCTCAAGTCCTTCTGTCACACAGGGCTCTGAGATTCTCAACCGGACAAGAGGCTTCCTGCCTCTCTCTGCACCGATTTGTGCTAAGATGGGTGCTAGAAAATGCCATTTCAATCCTGATGAAATTGCTTGAAACCTTTGAAATCCACTTTCCTATTTCCCACTTCACTCTCGGCGGGAATCAAGTCCCAGTTGAGTTTCTTTTCAGTGTGGGGACAGCGGTGGCCTGACTGCTGGGGGCTAGGTTTGGGCAGCTACAGTCTCCACTTAACAGTGGAGGAAGCTCTCAAGGCCCCAGTTTTCAGCCAGAAAATGGGGCGACAAGACTGAACCTCTCTTCTTTTTTTTTTAATATTTCTTAGTTATACATGGACACAGTGTCTTTATTTAGCTTACTAATTTTTATGTGGTGCTGAGGATCGAACCCAGTGCCTCACACATGTGAGGCAAGTGCTCTGCCACTGAGCCACAACCTCAGCCCTGAACCTCTCTTCTTCTCCTTTTCAGAGCTGATATAAGAAGCAAATAAAATAATACCCACGTGTCGCAGACAATCTGTTACTCTCAGCCTGCGCTGTTTTCTTAATAATTTTTTAGATGTTGATAGACCTTTAGACCTTTATTTTATTCATTTATTTATATACGGTGCTGAGAATTGAACCCAGTGCCTCACACATGCGAGGCAAGCGCTCTACCACTGAGCCCCAGCCCCAGCCCCAGCCCGGGTGCTGTTTTCTTGCTGTTTCTAACAGATCCAGTTCTTCTGGCCGCAGTGATTGGTCCAGTGGGTGGGGTCACAGGACACCACCTGGGCCTATCACAGTTCTCCCCTGGGAGTTTGCAATCTGGAGCAGGGAGGGCAAAACCCCTTTTCTGTGCTGGTTGTGGAAGTCTGAGGAGGAGACGCTGAAGCTTCCAGTCGTTGTGTCTCCTGCCTCGTGAAGAGGGGTCCGTAGTGGTAGCAACCAAAACTGGCCCAGGGAGAGAGACCAGAGCCCTGGGCATACAGGGGCCTGGCCCCTATGGCCCTAAAGGTCAGCATCTCCCTGTCTGCCCCATGGTTGGGCAATGTGCGTCACTACATTCTCCAGTTTTGCTAAAGTTTCTGTCACTTGCATCTGAAGAATTCTAACAGCTGCCCCCTTGGGAAGTTGTGCCAGTATGGAAGTACCATAAGAACAGGGATGTTGCTTTGCCCCCTGCTGTCCTTTCAGAATCCATGCTGTGCTGAGCACATGCGAGGTGCTTCCAAACACTTGTCCAATGCATGTTCTGCATTTTTGCTGTGGCCCTGTCAGAGTAAAATCCTAGTTCCTAAATGATGCCATCTTCTGAGTTTTAGGTCCTTCTTGCTTTCCTTCCTTCCTTCCTTCCTTCCTTCCTTCCTTCCTTCCTTCCTTCCTTCCTTCCTTCCATCTGCACCTTGGGCCTAGGCCAGCTTTTTAGCATGCAAAAACCAGGCTAGACCCACGCCTTGGATTCGGGGGGGGCAGCATGGTGGGATTCTCATGTGTGTCAGAGAAATCAGGTTGTGAGGTGCAGGCTCACTGTGCCGGGGCTCAGAGAGGATGTAGGTTCAAAGTAAATTTCTGGATGAAGTGAACTTCTGCCCTGGAGCTGGATTCCCTGCCCGGTGGGCTTACAGGGCTTTATGGGGAGAGGGATGGGGTGGGGCTTGGTCAGCTGGGGACATGTCTCAGGAAGAGGCTTCATAGAATGGCTCATCTTTTTCCTCAGAAGATCCTTAAGCTGGCCTTCTTTTTCCCCAGAAGGTCTGACAGCCTGTCATGACTGGGTGCCCAGTGCTGGCTGTGAGAGCATCTCTCCTGAGACCATGGCTGATTCTGTTTTCCCAGGAGAGCTCAGAAAGCTGGGGCTACCGGGGAGGCACTGGTGGCCAGTGCAGTCCTGGCCTGGCCCTCGGAGCTTCCTGTGGCTCCAACTCTCATTCTGTTTCGGTCATTCTCACCCCGGCTGCCTTTGATTTATTAGCTGTGGGATTGTCAGATGGTGAAAATAAGGCTCCAGAGTGGCCAGGCGGTTGTAGGAATTCATTTCACACTTGACTATTTTTTCTAACACCTACTAATGTCCTCCATGTTGGGCCTGAAGTTCCTGGCCTCTCTCCCTTACAAAAAACATGGGGTGGGATGGGGTGAGAACTCATCCAGCAGTAGCTGGGAGCCTTTGGGGGGGGGTTAGGGTAGGGAGGGGAGGTCAGGCTTGGAGTCTCCCTAAAGATAACCCTGGGCTGGAAGGCAGCAAGTGTGGCTTCTTTCCACCATTGTGGTGTCCTCTGAGATGGCTCTCCACCTGTGAAATAGACATGGTTAACCACCCCCTCGGGGATGTGGGGAGGACAGAATGAATCATGGTGTGGGTGCTAATGCCTGGGACAGTGGCGCGTCCCTAACAAGGGCTGGATGTGAACGGCCGAATCTGTCTTTAATCCCCCTGCGGAAACTGGACCAGAAAGCTGTTTTCCCGGCCAAGGCCTCTCTGCCCACTTGGCCAACATCTCCATTCCCTTGAGTTTCTGTTGAAATTTTACAGTTTGTGAGGATTTCCACCGCCTGACTGGTCATGAAGCAAGACGCTGTTGGATTCTTTCTGACACCAGGCCCCGACGCTGTCTCTTCTCTCCATTGCTGGCGGCGAAGTTATGAGGACTATGGGTGTTCAGAGACCCCCTGGAGTCTGTCCAGTAGCTTCCACTGGTCATGGCCTGCCTCCAGTTCACACATCCCCCAAATTCAGAGACCTTGGCCTCCCTGAGAGAGGGGAAGCAGGTGTCAGCTGGGGTGAGGAGAATGTTTGGCAGAAGGAACGACCTGAGGAGACTGTACAGAGGCCCTTCCTGTTTTGGTCTTGCCCTCTGTGAGCTGCAAGTCCCATGGTCCCCAGCAGTCCAGCCCAGCCTCGTTGGGGCTATGAGGAAGGGTCCCAGAGGTCTGCTGACTTCTAGAAATGCCACTAAAGGGTTTATGAGTGCCGTAGTCCTTCCATGGCCCAGTTCAGAAAGCCTGACATTTGAGACTGCTGTCCCTGTGAACAAGTGATCGGAGCTTCCACTCCCCTCCCTGGCAGGAAGTGACTGTCCTCACTAGCCTTGGGGGGAGGGGGTAACATGAAAGTCATGCTGTGTCTGCCTCATCCTAGATGGGTGACCCTATGGGGTGACTGTGGGGTCATGTCTTCCCTCTTCCTGCACCTGATCACCAGACACACAAAGGACAGACATCTTGCCTCGGAGCAGCCATGTGGCCGGGGGCTGTGCAGGTGTGAGCTGCTTGTCCTGGATGCAGGGGCAAGGGGTGCATTTGAAGAGCCAGGTGATAAGAAGAATAAAATCACTCAAGGCCGTCTGCCCTTCCCTCATGCTGGCAATGCTCAATGATGTCGCTATGAACCAGGCTCTGCCTCTTGCTGGGTCCTGGGGGCAGAGGCTTGTGGGCAGCAGGCACTTCAACATGTGGCCAGTTTCTGATTGATGAGGGCTTACACCAGGGCAGATGAAAATGAACTTGGAGGGGTCAATGGCCAAAAGAAGTCCAAGTGTCAGTCCATCAGAGACAAAGCCTCTCTGCTTAGAACCCTCCATGGGCTTCCTCCCCACTGTGCTTAGGGAACAGGGGCAGGGACAAGGCCCTGTGGGGCCTTGAAGACCAGGGCAGGAAGTTTGGCTTTGGTTATAATCACAGTGGTATGCTCCCTCTTGGACAGTTACTCAGAGGAGGGCCACGGCCTGATTTATGTTTGGAAAAATGCAGAGTTCAAGAAGCGGAGAGCAGAGGTGGGCTCTGCTGAGACTCAGGGACAGCTTCTGTCATTGTGTCTACAAGGGCTTTTGGAATATCCTCCATGTGCCAGGCCCTGGGCTGGCTGAGGGGATGTCAGTATAAGAGACACAGTTAGGCCCCTGCCCTCTGGCACAGCTGGGCCTGAAGAAAAGGGTGGACACTAACTCAGCAATCACGACATCACGGATGCACTGATGGGAGCCAGCAGAGAGACCCAGAGTCCCAGGTCACAAGTGTTCAGTAGAGGCGACCATTCCTTTAATAATGGGTTTCAGGAAATGAATGAGCTAATGAATGCATTGCCAGAAAAGCAGGAGGAGAAGGTTCCAGAGGCTCAGAGGTGAGCAGGGACAGGAGGCCTTGAAGGACCTGAAATAAGACCAGTGGGTCAGCAGAAGGGGAACCGTGGTAGCCATGAGCTGCTGAGGCCTTTGGTGGGGGCTGGGCTCCCAAGGCCACATCCAGCCGGGTCCAACAGCCCTATCTTTATCTCCAGAAGGCACCATAGGGCTTAAAGGGGCCCTGACTGAGGTTGTGTTTTAAAGTACAACGTAAACTCAAATAAAGAGAGCCAAAGGCGGAGGCTCCAGCACGGGCCTGGCGAAACCACGGGAAGTCCCAGACGGGCAAGTGGGGGCTCAGACTCCCCGGCTCCCAGAGGCAGAGCCACAAGCGCCACCGTGGGAAGGGACGGCCCAGGGCAGCCAGAGGGTAGCCCATTGGTTATTCCAGCAGGACCCGCGAGCTCAGCCCCAGTGGGCACCAGGGCGCGGTCTGGCTGTGTCATGAAGATGCCAAGAGCTGTGAGCTGTTTCTTCCACACACAGTGACCGCAGCCTTTGGTCTTGATAAGTAGATTACGTTGACTCATGGTATTGGACTTCAAGTCACAAAACCACAGTCTGGCTCAGGAGGTTTCGCTGGGGAGTAGAGAGATAGCTGCTTGAAAGGCAGCAACGAGCCTTCCCAGCCTGGATCACTGGAGACGCTGGCAGGTTGGTGCCATGTCTGCCCGGCCTGGGAGCGTGCTGCTCCTCTGCTGCTCCAGCTGCACGCACGAGCAGCGGGAGACGGGAACCCAGGAGGTCTGGGAGGGACTGTGGAGTCTTCCTATGGCCACAGAGCTCAGAGAGGAATGTGAATGTTTGGTGGGTTTGTTTTTTTTTTTTTTTTTTTTTAAATATTTTTTTAGTTGTAGATGGACACAATGTCTTTATTTTATTACTTTGTATGTGGTGCTGAGGATCGAACCCAGGGCCTCACGCATGCAAGGCAAGCGCTCTACCACTGAGCTACAATCCCAGCCCCTTGGTGGGTTTGTTTTTGAGGTGCTGAGGATGGAACTCAGGGCCTCGAGCATGCCAGACAAGCTCTGCACCCCTGAGCTACATCCCCAGCCCTACTTTTCTACTTTTAAATAACAGCTTTATTGAGATAGCATTTGCTCAGCATGTAATTCATCTATTTCAAGTGTCCAGTTGGATGGCTTTTAGTGTACTCAGACCTACAGCCCAGCCCCAGCACTCCTGAAAAATATCTTATTCAGATCCTCTGCCTATTTTTAAAAAGGCATGTTTGTCTTATCATTAGTACATTGTACAAGTTCTTTATATATTCTTTTTAAAAAAAATATTTTTAGTTGTAGATGGACACAATATCTTTATTTATTTTTTTACGTGGTGCTGGGAATTGAACCCGGTGCCTCACATATGCTAGGCAAGCGCTCTACCACTGAGCCACAACCCCAGCCCCTCTTTAATATATTCTTGGTTTTTTTTTAAATATTTTTTTATTTTCTTAGTTGTAGGTGAACAGCATATCTTTATTTTTTTTTATTTTTATGTGGTGCTGAGGATCGAACCCAGTGCCTTACGCATGCTAGGCGAGCACGCTACCACTGCGCCACAATCCCAGCCCCTTTAATATATTCTTAATACAAGTTCCTTCTCAGGGATATGATTTGGACATGTTGGGTGGGCCATTTTGGTCCCTGGAGATCATCTGGCTGGATGGATTCCTTGCCTTTTCTTACAGTGTTAATTCATCACTGTACTGAATATAGAAAGCATGATGAATTTGTCAAATGCCACAATGATCTTTCTTTGAGGTTAAGTGTCTTTAATATATGCTAAATATATAGGTAAGTGTCAATAATAGATGTTAACCATCAATAATAGATTGTTTAACATTAATAATAGATGATAAAATTGGTGGGCAAAAAAGTATATCAGAAATAGGATGCTGGGCTGGGATTGTAGCTCAGTGGTAGAGCGTTTGCCTCGCATGCGTGAGGCCCTGGGTTCGATCCTCAGCACCACATACCAAGCAATAAAAGACATTGTGTCCAGCTACAATTAAAAAAATATTTAAAAAAAAAAAAAGAAATAGGATGCTTACATAGTATCAAACTATCCCACCCCAGGATACTTATTATTAACAAAGGGGAAAATAGTAACTGTATGCTGAAGAAAGATGGCTAAGTTTTTTTTTCAGCACTGGGGATGGGGCCCAGGGTCTTGGGCACTCTTGGCAAGTGCTCTACCCCTGAGTTACATCCCCATCCCTACAGAGAGCATCTTAATACAATAGTCACAATTAATACCACCAATATTGGAAGAAATTGACATCCTGTAGCTCTTGATGTGAGGCACTGGAGAAAAACACAATTTTGCTTTTGTGATACTCCCACCAGAAATGTAGAATTGGAATTTAATGGTGAGGAAACTTGAGTCAAAGCTACAGAAAGGATCATTCCAGAAAACAACCAACCAGTTCTGTTCAAAAGTGTCAAGATCAAAGATGGAGGACCTGCTTTAGATGAAAAGAGATAAAGGACCCTTAACAACTAAAAGCAAAGTGATCCTAGCTTGCTTCCTGGGTCAGAAAAAGTACACAGTGGGACAACTGGAGAAATTCAAATGAAGTTTGTAGATTAAATAATGGTATCACTTTTGAATCATTGCCCTGGTGAAGATGCTAACATTTGGAAAATCTGCATAAAGGGTCTACTTTGTACTATTTGGGGCTACTTTGTACTGATTTTATAATTTTTTAGAAAGTCTGAAATTATGAAATGAAATGTCTCATGTTAACACCATTTCCACCACCACCAAGAACAAAACCTTGCTTTCCCATTGCCCAAGGGAGGTGACCCAAACTCCTTAGCCAGCTGGTCAGAGCAACCCTGTTGGAGCAGGTCTACAGCTCGAGAGCCCACAGGTAAAGCAGCCTGTTGTCCTGAAGCAGTGGGGGTTACCTGGACAGGTCAGCTGGGAAGGGCCATGGTCAAATCCACTGAGTCTTGGAGGTGAATCTGATTATATAGAGAGAAGCTTGTTGGAAAATAACTGCAGAGTGTAAGATAGAGATAATGACAGAGGAGGGACTACACTCTAGAAATGTTTGGAAGGGGAAATCAGTAGGACTTGCTGATGGAATGTGGGTGAAGAACAGATGGAGGTCGCAAGGGTAACTGGGATGGAGAGAGTGGATGTCATCTGAGTGGTTGCCCAGTGCGCAAGGGGTTTTGCATTTGTCCCTCTAGGTGTGTCCTCCCCACTCCTCCACCAGCTCTGTGCCTGGAACGCTGGCCTCTGTGGATGGTCTCTTGCAGGCTTTCTCTGGCCTCCAGTTATATTCAGCCAAGGCGAGGCCAGCAGGAGGTTAGAGAACAGGCTGAAAGGGAATATGTCTCAGTCCATTTTCTTCTGCTCTAATAAAATGCCTGAGACTGAGTAACTTATAAGAGAAAGAAGTTGATTTAGTTCTCAGTTCTGGAGGTTCAAAATCAAGATTAGGGGCTGAGGTTGTGGTTCAGTGGTAGAGCGCTTGCCTAGCATGCATGAAGCATTGGGTTCGATCCTCAGCACCACATACAAATAAATAAAATCAAGATCCATTGACAACTAAGAAATATTTTTTAAAAAAATCAAGATTGGGGGACTGGGGTTATGGTGCAGTGGTAGTGTGCTCACCTAGCACGCGTGAGACACTGGGTTCAATCCTCAGCACCACATAAAAAATAAAATAAAGATATTCTGTCCACCTATCAAAAAAAAAAAATCAAGATTGGGTGTCCCTATCTGGTGAGGATGCCATGCTGCATCCCAACATGGCAGTCAAGCAGAAGGGCAGATGGGTGCATAAAGGAGAGGGGAAAACCTGATAAGTTGACTCACTTTAGAACAATCTGCTCTCCCAATAACCAACCCACTCCCAAAAGAATTCATCCAGTCCTTCAAGAAAGGCATTAGTCCCTCTTAATGACATAATCACTTCTTAAAGCCCCACCTCTCCACACTGCTACAATGGTGATCAAATTTCACATAAGTTTTGAAGGGGACAAACCATCCTGAAACCATGCAGAGTATCAATTCTCCCAATGTCTATTTTTCCAAATTTGGCAGTGACTGTGTCCATGTGAGGCCTTTCTTAGTTGGGCAGCACTAATGCCCTTCATGCCTGGGGAGCGGGGTGTAATGGTTATTCTCTGGGTGATTCACCTTCCTATATTGATTCTCTTAGCTCTCACCTTTATAAATTGTGTCCTTAAATTTACTGGGTCCTCCTTTAAGTGCCACGTCTATTTCTAACTAGGTCTTAACTAGTATGGCTGACTAGTAACAACGGTGCCCTCTCTCCTTGTTGCAATTCTTCCAACACTACAAATGGTTGGTTAAGTTTTGGAGGAAGAGAGATTGTTGAGATCTGGCTTTACTATCATCTTTTTTATTATTTTATTTTAATTTATGGGGTATTGAACTCAGGGAAAGGCACATCCCCAGTTCTTTTAATTTAATTTTTTTAAAATTTTTTTGGGGGTACTAGGGATTGAAATCAGGGGCACTCGACCACTGAGCCACATCCCCAGCCCTATTTTGTGTTTCATGTAGAGACAAGGTCTCACTGAGTTGCTTAGCGCCTCGCCGTTGCTGAGGCTGGCTTTGAACTCGCGATTCTCCTGTCTCAGCCTCCCAAAGTGCTGGGATTATAAGCATGAGCCACTGCGCCAGGCTTATTTTATTTTTAATTTTGAGACAGGGCCTGGCTAAGTTGCCCAGGCTGGCCTCAAACTTGCAATCCTCCTGCCTCAGCCTTCTGAGTTGCTAGGATTAGTGGTGCACGTCACTGTTCCCGGTTTTTACTGCTATTTTTTTTTTTTTTTTTAGTTTTAGATGAACACAATATCTTTGTTTTATTGCTTTGTATGTGGTGCTGAGGATCGAACCCAGGGCCTCACGCATGCGAGGCAAGCGCTCTACCGCTGAGCTACAATCCCAGCCCCTTTTACTGCCATTTTAAGTGGAAGTTCTTATGTCTCTATGCTAGAAGTCAAACACAACTCCTATTCTGCCTGACCCCACACCTGTGCTATCTGATCCTGCACCTGGCCACAGCGAATAGGTGTCCAGTGGACACTTGACCAGGCTAGTCACAGTCCTCCTTCCCTAGGCTATTTCAGCAGGAAGAGATGAGGTTCTTGGTAGTATCAGTGAGCTTCAGAGCCAAGTACCCCTTGTACCCACCTGTACCCCAAAGCTACAGAAGATACCTCAGATGCTTCCACCACACAAGTTGGCTGTCCATTCCTGACAGCCTACAGCATGTGGCAAATACAGCTGCTCCCCAGTGTGGAGGCCCCATTCACCGACATCCTGCCAACAAGTGGAGACACCTGCTTGGGGGGATGATGAGCTCCATGCTGTAGGCAACTGTCCCTGTCCCTCTGGTTAGATTTTGGAGCCTAAACCCTTTCTAGCCTGGACATTGAGCTTTATGAGTCATTGGCTTCAGTGAGGAGTTGAAGCCCCTGCAGTGGGTGAGACCTGAAGCGGGAGGGAACTTAGAGCCAAGAGCCAGCCCTCCAGGCACACAATTCATGGGAACTTGTTCTCAGCCCCCACTCTATGGCAGAGCCTTCTAGGAAGCTTATTTATTTATTTATTGGTACTGGGGATTGAACCTGGGGCATTTAAACACTGAGACACATCCCCAGCCCTTTTAAATATTTTATTCAGAGACAGGGCGTCGCTGAGTTGCTGAGGCTGGCTTTGAACTCGTGATCCTCCTGCCTCAGCCTCTCAAGCAGCTGGGATGACAGGCATGTGCCACCTGGGATGACACCTGGCTGGGAACCTTATGAAGATCCTGGTGCCCGGGCTCCTGCTCATTAGTATCCTTGGAATGGGGCCTCAGTGTTTGATCCAACCTCCCCGGTGATTCTAAGGTGTCATCCAGGACAGCAAGAATCAGCTGACCGCTGCTCCATTTGCTGGGCGCTGCACACCTGGTACCCGGCTAAGCGCTGCTGGGAGGGGACAGCACAGAGAAGATGCAGCAGTGCCGTCGTCTGCGCCAGGGCTCTGTGCAGGTGAGCAGCCTCACATGCCTGGGACAGTAATCAGAGTGCAGGGTGTAAGGAATTTGTGCACTGCAGGCTGCCCTCTCTCAATGATTTGCAAGTCCTAGGAAGCCGGAGGTTGAGGGGACAGAAAACCTACTGACTAATAGTAACCCCCACAGTGCACAGTGCCTGGAACCGCCCCGTGCTCTGCAGCCACCCTCTTCCTGGTCTTGTGGGGCCGCAGGTGGAGGGTGGGGTTCACACTTGGCTCTGAGCGCCTGGGGGGCTGGACATCCTCCTGTGGGAGTGCCTGGTCCTCATCAGAGCCTAGGGCTTCCCATGGGGTCCTTGGCGAGTCTCAAATGCTTGGTCTGGAAGTCCTTTCCCAGGACCCCCACCCAGGCCTGCTCACCTCCAGTTTGAAGATCTCACTTCCGTTGACCCGTGCAACGGGTCAGAGGCTGGGGATCCAGCCTCTGTGCCTCGTCTCTACTGCAGTGCAACAGTGGGATCCCGTGGCTTCCAGGCACGCAGGGGCCCTGTTGCTGCAGCTCCTATGCTCCTCCTCCTCCTCCTCCTCTTCCTCCTCCTGGGGCTTGAGAATGACTGGACTTGACCCCACTCTTCACCTCCCGGGAGCCCCCAGTATCCTGGCAGAGGCAGATCTTAAAGCTGACCTCATGGAGGGGAACGGATGGCTGGCCCTGTCCCATTTCCCATCGCCCCCTCTCGAAATTCCTCCAAGGTGGCTTTCCCATCACCCCCTTGGCTCCCCTTTCTGGCTCCTCCAGGTAGAGGGAGCTGCCCTCATGGGTCCCGCCCAGCACTGAGCTGTACCTCTCTCATTCCTGTCTGGCTCTGGTCTTCTTACCAGACCCACCACCAACACTTGGAGGCCTGAATCTGCATCCCACTCAGTTCTGGGTCCTTGGATCCAAGGGGCATGAAGACCTGTGTCGGGACGGTAACCCTGTGTCGGGAAGGTGACCTGTACCTGCTGTGTTCAGAACTGGCACCAAATTCTGCTTAGAAGTGAACCCTCCTCATTTGGGAAGATGGATAAGGGAGGGAGGCATCCCTGGGGGGTTGAGCAGCTCTGGGTTGACAACCGGCAGGACTGGAGGGGTGGGAGGAGGACGAGGGGGAGCACCAGGGCAGAGATGGAGAAGCAGCCAGGGAGAGGGATGCTAATTGGTCCCTGTAATTGCAAGGCAGATCCTTCCGTGTCTCGGAGCACCGGTAAACCTTCATCCCACACAAATGCTTGGTGTGAGTGGGCTTGGGGATGACAGAAGGAAAAGAATTTCCACATCTGGCAGCTGTGCTGGAGGACGCAGGCACCTCTAGGAAAAGCTGAGACTGTCCCCAAACGGAAATTTGCTGAAAGCAGAACTCCAGGTCATGGGCCACTGTGAAATGTGGCCATTTAAACCCCCATCACAAGAGGTCAAAGACATCTTGGGTAAGGAGTTCACGGTCTTCCACTGTCCGTGGTCTGGGATGGAGGGACAGCATGACCCTGTGGCCCTGGCTTGTAGCACCAGGATGTGGGTCTTGGGTAGCTGTGGCGCAAAGGGGCAGATGCCTTTTGGACTTGGCCTCTTGTGCTGACCACTGCAGCTGGGTTGGTGAAATGGAGCTGCCAGACTCCTTCCAAGGGGCCCCTTGATTCCAGAGGAAGAGTGATTCCAAAGGGACAGGCTTGACTTTTTCTCCAAATTGCTCAGAAAATAGCTTTTGCAACCTCACTTCCTGATGTGCGCTGGACAAGTGTTCCTGGCAAATGGCTGGAGAGGTTCAAGTCTCCTTCTCAAAGGCATGGGGGATTCGAGAAGGAGCATTTGCTGCCCACGGAGCCACAGGGCCACCTGGCATCTGCTTACTCTCCCTGGCTCTCTTTGAGTTGAGACCTCTGGCTTCTTCCATAGAGGCGCATCTTCTTTTATTCAGTCACTCGGCATCTGTTTCCTGGGTCACCGCTTCCCACTCCAAGTCTGGCAGGTTCATTGATTGATGGGTGGAGCCCAGTTCATGTGACTGAGCACTAACTGCAAGGGATTCTGGGAGAGTGGATGTAGTTCGCCAGGACGGGACTTCTCCAAATATGTGGGGAGGCTTCGAGGCATTGAGAAGGCAGAAGGAAGGAGCCCTGCCCCATCTAGTGGGAAGAGAAAGAGGCCAGCCTGAAATTCTAATGCCCATGTCAGTCGCAATACGGGGATGATTTTGTGTTGGCCTCAAATTCAGGCTGAGGAATCAGGGTTGATTGTCTACAGGGCAGCTGGTGCCATCGCAGAAGTGGGGTCTGATCTGGTTTCAGAAGGACCCTCTGCTCTCTGTGGGGCTGCATGGCAGTCACGGGGACCAGGGACAGGGTCTTGAAGGAGGTGTCACCATTGGCATGGAGTGGATGTGCCCATGCAGGTGTGGCTGGACCTTGGGAACCCTGGAGCCCAGCACCCTCGGTCATGGGTTTCCATCCTGTGTGGAAACATGGGAAGAAGTGGGGACCGGCCATCAGCGGATCATAATGCCATCCACCCAGGGAAGGCCTGGTTCAAGCTGCCCATTTGACAAGTAGCTATAGAGAAATTGTGGCTGGGGAGAATCTCAGGGACAGGAGACCCTGGGACCATGAGGCCACATTTCCCTGTCTGTTAGCAGCAAGGACACCCACCCATGGCCCTGGTGCTGACTCAGTGACAATGTCATCTCTCTGCCACATTTCCCTCAGGGAGAAGCCTGTCCCTCCCTTCCTGGGACCCTGAGGGGAGGGTGAGCACGGGGCGTGCCTGTCCAGGGTCCCCCCTCTCTCCAGGGGGAAGGGAGAAAAGCAGCTGCTTTGGTGTGGGCGGGGGATGGGGTTCCTGCATCTTTGTGACACAGACATCAGGCTGCCCAAGAACTGAGGCCACTGGTACTGTGTCCCTCCATCGAGGGTCCGGAAGTCTCCTTGTGGTTCCTCACGTGGCTTGGCAAGGCAGAAAAAGAGGAGCCACCCCAAGTGGCCTGGAGGCCAGCAGCGTGTCCTAGGATCAGCGTGGATGGCCTTCTTCTAGAACAGGTGGCCCCAGGTCCCCATCACTCCTCTACCTTTGGGACCCCGAGGACATGAGGCTGTAGGCTGTGATTCTGGAGAGGGTGTCCGTGGAAGCCTGTTCCTGGCCTGTGTGTCCAGCCTCCTATTTGTGACTTTCCCATCTCGTTTGTAAGCATATCCTCCTTGCCATCCCCCGCACAGGGGCTTCTGAGTGGCCTTGTCCCTGCTCCATCTGTGGTGCCCCTCCTGGAGCTGGGGAACCAGGGCTGGGGGAGCACCTGTGGGGCCTAGCGGGGCTTCCTCTTCTCCCAGGTTTTCTTTCTTCTCCTTTGTTGTCATGGTGACAGCTGTTGACCTGCCTTGGTGGTCCAGGTAACGCAGGTGCACCAGAAATGGCAGGTTCTGTGGAGGAGAGCAGGGGGAAGGGTGGCGGGAAGGCGGTCTGCAGGGCCCCAGGAGGTGCTCGTGGCCACCTCTGTGCCCGCCTGCCTGCACACCTTCTCGGACGCCCCCCGGGGATGCAGAGGCCTGAAGCCTGGTGCTTTTTCTTAGAGGGAAAATGGGACTCGCCTCCGCCTTCCCTTTGGAGCGTTGGGCTTCTCACCTGGAAAATGGCAGCTTCCTTCTGGAGGCGCCGAGCTGTTCAACCTGATCATTCCTGCTCTCGCTGTCTCCAGGGACTAGATTAAGTGTCTGCTGTGGCTTTTCGTAGAAACGGCTCTACCCAAGGCTCCTACCCCACTCCCTTTCCATGAGATGGATCTGCTTCCGTCGCAGGGCAGCATGGGGGAGAAAGACCTGAGGTTCAGAATGAGAGCCCTGGTTCCCAGGGAGGGATCATGGGCTCCACAGCTGTGTGACTGGGGGCACCTGGGTCTCTTGTCTCTGAAATGCGCATGAGAGTGCTTCTCACCTGGTAGGCTGTGGAGGGAGGGCAGGGCCTGGGGGATGAGCTGGGATAGGTTGGGGTTGTCCTGAGTGGCTGGATCAGGAGGGCCCAGTGTTTCTGCCTCTGGGGGAGGCGTCACCTGCATGTGTCGGGATTAGGCTCACACACAGGTCCTTTCCCTAGAGGGGAGGGAACAGTGTAGCACCTGTGGTCCCTGACCCTGCACTGGTGGGAGCCCTGTGCACCCTCCCCAGGGGGTGGAGGGGCTCCCTGTTCCTCTCGGTTCCCCAAGAGAGCAGCAGCCAGTCCGCCTATGAGTCGAGAGAGGCTGTGGAACCAAAATAGCTCTTTTCCATAAACAAAGCTGCTTTTCGTTGGGGGGAATGTAAACAGGCAGATGCATTAGGAGACGCTGCCATCCGGCTGCACAGTGGGGGAGGCGACAACGGGAAGCCCTAGGCCTGAACTGGCGCATCTGGGCTGCCCCTGGCCGAGCAGGAGGCCAGGCAGCAAGGCCATGCCAGAGCTGGGGGAGCCAGGGTCCGCTGGATGCCCTCCTGGGGCTCCCGCGGCTCAGGAGTGTGGCCTGTGGGACTGTTGTGAGGGTCGTGTGGCCTGTGGGACTGTTGTGAGGGCCTCGGGACCCTCCTTCTGTGACGTACAGCCCCAAAGAACTGAGAGCAGCTCTTGAGGTGAGGGGACCTCTGGTCTCTGAGGTCCACAGTGTGGGAACACTGCCCATCCGGTGGGCCTCTATGACAGCCCTCACTGCCTGGCCGCCTTCCTGTTCCCAGCTGCCCACCCTGAGCCCCTGGTGTGTTCTCTTTGCTGTGCATGAGGCAGCCTCAAGTCCCCTGAGTGTGCCTGACATTGGGAGGGGCCATCAAGGCCAAAGAAGGACCCTGGGGTCGGCATTCATGGAGCAGGGGTGGCGGGAGGGGATGAGCAGGTTGGGGAGAGATCAGCGAGCCCGTGCAGACCAGCCCAGGCCCAGGCCGCGCTCAGCGCTGAGCCTCAGGCTGTTGAGCCCCTCAGGACTCCTTGCCTTGCCTCTGGCAGCTTTCTGGGGGCTTCTGGGAAACGGGCTCACTTGTGAGTGTGCAGCTTGGCTTTGCTGAGCCCCTAGACTTGTTTCGGATGAAGGATGGGTGGTCCAGCCTCACGGCTGCTAAGCTGTCAGGGGAATATAGATGGTTCCGGAACAAGATGAGAACAGCGCACAGTGTCCGCACTGCACCTGTATCTGGCGACGTCTGAAGTTTTATGCCCCACTTGCTGGTGAGCACCTGAGGCCAAGGAAGGAGGGGATGTCACCCAAGAGGCAGCCCTGTAACCCAGCCCAGGGTCTACCATGCCACAATGTCTGCCCTTGACCAGAGAAGTTGGGACCCAGCCTCCTTTAGTGGCGGAGGTGATATAAATGAGGTCCTCGTGACGGTAGGGCTGTTTGGGGTTGGGGCAGGGACTGTGTCTGCCTACCCCAGGGACTGTCCACTTCAAAGCGGCTTCACTGTGGGCCTCTGAATACGGCCAAGGGTGTTCCTAGGCAGTGGAGTGGAGGCAGGTGCTGGGAAGGAAGGCACACTGGAGTTGGTGCCGGATGGGGGCTGCCTGTCCGCCAGCTTGCTCCGGGGCTGCCTGCCCTGGGTACACAGAGGACCCTTCCTGGACCCAGGCAGGAGTGAGGCAGCAGGCACAGCTGGGTCAGCTGTCACATAGGTGAGCAGCAACATCTCCTCATCTGGGCAGGTGGAATATCAAGGGAGACCCAGGCTTGAGTCAGAAGAATGGTCCCCCTGCCCAGTCTTTGGGCATCTGAGGACAGCTGGCTAGGCCTTCTCCTGTCTGGAGGTGGTGATGGGCTCCTATTAAGGTGGAACATGGAAAACAGCCTCCGGCAGAAGGGATGTGACAGTCCTGCAGACAGATGGGCACTTCCTGTGGTTGAGCAGGGTGGGGCCTGAGCTGTGGGCTCTGCAGGGAGGGGACGTAGCTGCAACCCTGGCGGGAAGTGGCCTGGAATGGGGGCCAAGCTCTGGGAAAGATGGGGGAGAGCAGGCCAGCAGAGGGGGCCAGGAGGCTGGGAGGACTGTCCTGTGACCCTGAGGGGACTGCAAAAGAAGCCTAGAAGAGGTCAGTACAGGGGAGCCTGGACAAAGAGGAGACCCACCAGGAGTGGGTGCAGGTGAGGAAGCTTCTAGGGGAGAGTCCGAGTCCTAGAGGAGGAAGGAAGACCCACTGCTGGCTGGCCCATCCCTGAGAGAAGGCCTTGGTGACTCTGAAGGCTGCTGTCCCTGTGGTCCATGAGTATGACACTAGCTGAGGCCTGTGAGGTCAATTTCCACAAAGTCCCAGGTGAGCCCCTCCTGTGTGTCCTCCTTCCTGTCTCTGTGGGTCCCTTCTTGTCCCCATTCTTGGCATGCAATGATGGGAGTCTACCCTGATGGTCCTCAGGCCCCTCCCCGCCACCGTCTCACTCTGGGCAAGTCCCCGAGGGGCTAGCTTGCTCAGCCTCATGGTGGCGCCAGGCCTCCCTCCTCCCGCTGCCTACCCGAGACCTCGCCAGCTGCTTCTGCCAGCCTGGGCCTGAGCAGGGCTCTGAGCTTGCAGCTGCACTCGGAACTCCTGGGATCCAAGACCTCCCATGGCTCACCGGTGCCTGCCCGAGGGACCGTTGTTCTGGCCAGTGTCTGAGCATTACCCCTCGGCCTGCAGGGCTTTCCCAGCATGTGCCCCCACTGGGCCACTTGGGTCCTCGTCCCTGCTCTTGCCCCTCACTGGACATCCCACCAGGACCTCCCAGGCCCCCATCTCCAGGGGTGGGAGTTCTCTGCTCCCTGTGAGTGGAGACCCTTCCACTTGGGTCCGAGGGTCTCTTATCTGTCATCCCTAAGGCCTTCCCAGGGACTATCCGTGTGAGTCTGTCCCAGTCCCAGGAGGCCTGGGGGCTGTGTGGCTGTGCTGTGCCCGTCTCCCCAGTCAGTGTGGCTGCCTGGGCCTGGACTCCTTGCTCTTCCCAGTGCTGTCCACTCCCGGCCTTGCCACCTGGGCACAGTGATGCCCACTTGCTCCATGACAGCAAATGTCAGGGACGTCAGCATTGTCCCCAGAGGAGTCTGTCTTGGCCTTCTCTGGGCCTCGCTCCTGGCTGCAGGAGGCACCCTGCTCCTTTAAGAGGCTTCCACTTGGCCTCTTAAAAGGGTGTTTGGGGTTTAGAACAAATCTTGAGCTGAACTGAGGATCTCAAGTCCACATTC
Source organism: Xerus rutilus (assembly GCA_028644305.1). Taxonomy (NCBI): domain Eukaryota; kingdom Metazoa; phylum Chordata; class Mammalia; order Rodentia; family Sciuridae; genus Xerus; species Xerus rutilus. The sequence continues at coordinate 6,129,859 of CM053415.1, forward strand.
TTGACTCTGTTTTGCTGCGGAGAGGCCGCCGGTTCCTGACCTCCCTCTTGACCCATCCCCAGCTCTTTGGAGAAGCCACCATGGTGAGAGGTGGCCAGTGATGGCCGTGGAGGCTGCCCCTCAGGGGACCCTCATGCCTACCCGCCCCCTGGGAAGAGAGAACCTGGTCTGGCCATGAGTCACAGCCTCTGTTTCCATGAGGTCATCTGCGGCCTCCCTGGTGAGGGGCTGGCTTGGTGGCCTGGCAGTGGTTGGGACGGGCCTGCCCTCCTCTGTCTCTGGCAGGCAGGAGGCGGGCTATCTGTGCCATCATCTAATTACCCCCGGAGGTAATTGCTCTGGGTTTTCTCTGACACCTTGAGATTCCTCTCTGGGCCCTTCCTCCGTGGAGGCTGCAGGTCCAACACGGCGATTGCTCCACCCGACGGCTCCCCAGCCGCGCCACGACGTGCCGAGCTCTGAGACAGCGAGACAGCATGAGTTTATGACGGGTCCCATTATGTCTCTTGCACAAACACCCGAGTGTCGAAACACCAACGGACGATGACAGTGTTGAAATAACCTGTCGTCTCAGCACTTTCCCCGTCATTAGCCAGATGTTCCGCCCCCGGCAGCCTGGGCTGCCTCCGCAGGGGGAGGGCCTGGCGAGGATGGAGGGATGGAGGCCGGTCCGGGAGAAGGAGGGGGAGTCTGGGGTTGGAGGAACATGACGAGGCACAGGGGGCGTCCCCGTCCCTTTACCCTTGAATCCCATGACAACCCGGGAGCCCCCTGGATGGTCTCCGGATGCAGGGACTGTTCCCGGGGGAACCTCCCCAGGGCCCAGGAGCTGCATCTGGCTCAGCCTGACTTCAGAGTGGTGAAGTGGCTTCTGAGGTCCCCTGGATTCATCTTGAGTCTGGCCTGTGACCCTCGCCATGCCACGACCCAGCCACCTGCCCGCCTCCCTCTTCCTCCTCTTTGTGACTGAGAGTGAGGTCCCAGCGGGGGATGAAGAGAGCATCTGGGCCTGGGCGAGGAGAGGGGGAAGCAGTGTGTGGTGTCAGGGGGAAAAGACCCCTGACCTGGGACGTTGAGCAGTGGGGTGGCGGTGGCTTTCAGGAGACCTTGCCCTAACCAAAGGGGGCACTTCCAGCAGGCCCAGCAGGCCAGGGCCCCCGCATCACCTGCCAGAGGTCTCAGGAATCTGGCTCCGGCCTGGGTGTACAGCCAGCTGCTCTCTCCTGTGTGACCGGAGGCAATGGCTTCCCCTCCTGGAGCCTCAGTTTTTCCGTCTGGGAGAGGGGCACCCGCTGCTTTGCCTGCCTTCATCTCCTCCCTTCCACGTTGCCCAGCAGTGCCAAGGGCCTTCCGAGTCATCTAGAAGCCAGGGCTCCCTTGATAAACACCACACCTTGTCACCAGAGGCGTCCAAGCCAGAGGAGGACAGCGGCTCGCCGTGGAGGGGACTCCGGCATTAGGTGGGGTTTGGACCAGAGGCGAATTCTTACATCTGTTGCTGATTTGGGGAATTAAGTGGAGAAGTTTTCAGCTAATAAATGAGCCCCGAGGGGCTCCTGCTGCCAAGAGGGTGGAACTGGAAAGGGGCAACGTTTTATTTTTAGTAACTTCTGCTCTCTCTATGGCTTCTGGAGGCCGGTATCCCCAAGTTCTGGCTCCCCTTCAGGAAAGGCCCGGCTATCAGTCATTCATACCTTAGTGAGAACGGCTTTCCTGGGAACCGGGCTTAGGATGTCGGGGTGGGGGACTCAGACTGGGCAATGAAGTCACATCTCTGGGCTGAGTCTGCAAACATGCTGGAGGTGACAACGTTCCCATCATCAGGTTGCACAGGCCCAGTGCCGTGTGGCTGTCACTCGTGTGTCTGTTTGCCCAGAGCGCAAAGGTCATTTTTTGCCAACACTTCTCCTTACATTTCTGGCTCAGAGGAAGCCATGGGCCCCTACTGGGGACCAGCCTGGGGAGTGGGACAGTCTTTCCTGGATTCTGCCGTGTGATGCTGGATGAGTGTCTTCTTCAATCTGAGTTTCAATTTCCCCATCTGTACTGGGGCCTTCAAGAGCAAGACTTTAGGGTTCATCAGGTGCCTCTGCAGGAGGGGACCTTGTGGCCATGCTTATTGTGGGCTGAGGCACTGGGACACACAGTAGGTACCAAGAAGGAGGTGTCAGCTGAATCTGAAAGGGTAGTTGGGTCTTGCTGCCCACAAAAGGGCTAGCTGGGAGAGCTGGGTTGTGAGGGCCACTCTCCCCAAACCGCACTCTGCACAGAGGATGGTTTCAATGGCTCAAGCACCTCACCGCCCCGGCTGCCGCCTCCTTGATCCAGGCCACATCCTGGATCCGTGGATCCATCTGCGCCAGGCAACCAGAGTGACTGTTTTGCATTGTAGAATAATCTTTCAAAATTCTAAATCACCTCAGAGAATGTCTTCCCCACTCCACACTTTTAAACAAATGACTGAAATCTTTCCCTGGAACCAGATTAAGATCCAGACTCCTCCCTGTGGCTCCCACCCTGCTTGGCTCCAGGGCTGCCCCAGGACTTTGGCACTTGCTAGTCTCCTTATATCAGGTATACCCTGGCCCCTGGCTCTCTGTAGGCCCGCATCATTCTCATCATAGATTAAATGTCTGCTAAAAGGTCACCCCAGGGTTGTCCTGAACTACTGCATCAGAGCACCCCTCCCTGGAGTCACTCCTTATTCTGTTTAGGTGTTCCAGAGGTGCTATCACGTGTGTAACAATCCCGCTTCCTTAGCTGTTACTTGCCCCACTGGGATGTAAGGACCTTGTCTTTCGTGCCTGCTGCTGAGTTCCGCTGCACTGGGCACACACTAGGTGCTCAATCATGATCATTGAATGCTTGAAGGCATCAGCTAATGAACCAATGCATTTATTGAAGACCTACTGGGGTCCAAGTGATTCACCTACAACCCCGGCTGCATTAGCATAATAGGGATGAGGGGGGGGTTTAACTACGCTTCCTGGTCCCTCCTCTGGGACTGTGAACCAATCAGTGCTACAGGGCTCTCCAGGTGGGGCCGGGGGTGGGCCTCGGCGGTGCAGCGCCTGCCTGGCGTGCTCCAGGCCCTGCGCCCCACCCCCAGCGCTGCGAGACCCAATCCCAAACACCCAACCAACCCCAAATTTTCTCGGTGATCCGATGTGTCTCCAAAGTTAAGAACAAGAAAAAACCTTTTTATTTTAAGACAATTTTAGGCTTATTGAAAAGCTGCAGAGAGAGGGAGTTCCTGTCTGTGCCACCCGCCTCATCCCCTGGAGTTAACATGCATAAACACAGTGCCTTCATCCAAAGCAGGAGAGCCCACGGGCTCCACTCAATTAAGCAAATCGCCGACCCCAGTTGGACTTGGCTAGTCTGTCCACTGTGGCCCTTTTTCTGTCCCCAGACCCTATCCAGGATCCCAAGGTGCATGGATCTGTCCCCATGTCCTCCTTCAGGCTCCTCCAGTTGGGACCAGCTTCTCTGCTTTGGATCATCTTTCACAACTTGATGCTTTGAGAGAGCACAAGCCTGGCCTTCAGTCCACTGTCCTTCACTTTGGGCGTGTCCTCTGTTTTCTGGTGACTGGAGTCCCGTCTCACCTTTTGGGTGAGAATACTAAGATACAGCAGCATCCTCTTCTTGGAGTATCACATGGCTCTGTTGCATTTGGTGACAGTGGCATCTGCCAGGGTTTCCCCTGGGAAGTGAGCATCTTCTGTCCTTCACTAGTTAATAAATACCTCGTTGGTGCTGGTTTGAGGAGAGGCACATCATTTCTTCCTGAACTTTCATCCATTAATTTTTCTTCTTTCTTCCCCCCCTCCCGTTTTTTTCTTTTCTCTTCTTTCTGACAGGTATTCACTGTATGGCCCCAGCCTGGTCTCAAACTCCAGTGATCCTCCCTGCTCAGCCTCCCAAGTAGCTGGGACGACAGGTGTCCACCACCATGCCCAGATTGTCCACTAACTTTAGCGTCCATTGATGCTAAAATCCTTTGCAGCATTTACTACCGGTGTTTGTCCAGTGGTAACATTTCTATTTCCTTCTTCCCTTCTGTGTGGTATTTTATTGTATAGAAGGACAGCCCTTCCTCTTCTGTTTATTTATTTATCTAATTATTTATTTTTTCGGTGCAGCATGGCCCCTCTTGAATCCCTAGTAAATCTTGCAACCTGGGGATCCAGATGTCACGGTGGTGGTGCAGGAAGGAGGTCAGGTAGCTGGGAGCAGTGACTCACGAGCCTCGAGCCTCGGGTCTCCCAGCTGGGAAGAGGCAGAGGAGGGAGGCAAAGCGATCCTGGGTTCGAGCCCCACTTGCCCTTTGGACTCAGGCCCCTGAGGCAGCCTCTTAACTGTTTCCCTGCCTCTGTCCTGGGCCTCCCGTTTCCCCAGAGCGCCAGCACACTTTAGATCCTTCCGGGCGCTCCTCGTACCCCTGGATCAAGCTCTGACTCTGGACCCTGGTGCAAAGCCTCTTTAGGACTTGGCCGCTGGCCCGGTCCAGCCCCTCCGGTTCTGCCTCAGCTCTGGCCTCCGTTCGTGTGCCTGGTTCTTCTGCCAGAGACACCAGCTCTCCTGCCCTATCCCGGGCCCAGAGTTGGGGTGGCTTCACCCAAGGCCTTGTCTGGGGCCTGCTGGGGAGGGCACACCCCGGGACTTCTCCTGGTACTTGTCACTTGTGACTTGTCACTGCTCTGGGTCTCCCTCCCCAGGCAGTGCTGTGAGGCCCTCGGGGGCAGGAAGCGGGTCTCCAGGCCCCCACACCTGGTGCACAGTAGGTTAATATTTATAGAACGGAAGAAAAGTGAGCTCCAAAGTCCACGCTGTCTGCTGCCCTGTGCACCTACTGTGCAAATGGCCATGGGCCAGGGACGGAGGAAAGGAGGAGGGGCCGGAGGGAGGAGGGACAGCGTGCGAGGACTTGGCACCAACTATTTATGAAGCCGCAGGTGCGCCCCACTGGATCTCCATCCCTGGTCCGCAATGTCATTCCATAGATAAGGACATAGAGGCTCAGAGAGCAGAGGGGACTCATCCAGGGTCACATGGCTGTGACCATGTGTTCACACAGGAGCCATTTGGACCCAGGCTGTGGGAGGCCAGGGCCCTGCACCAACCACTCCCCCACCCTGCCTCCCTCCACCCGCCAGGAGCCGGATCCTGTCCAGACACAGCTTCCTCTGGACACCAGACCCGGTGGCTTTGCGTGACTTTTTCCCTGTGTCATTAATCGTCCTCAGACCCAGCCTCTCTGGGTGTTTCTGTTACAGCTAAAAGAGCAATAAAAGATGGTATAATTGGAAGACAAAGGCGGCTGCCTGGCCAGCCCGCCCTAAGGTGCGGAGTGCCGGTAACTTGGGTGTGATCCTACCTGTGATTCACGCAGCCAAATTACAGCCTTCCGTGTACAGGTGTGTACACGCCGCGGGGCCGCGGGCCAGCCAGCGCCACACTGAATGCGGGCAGTAAAAGCCAGGCCTACGGTGGCCAGCCACGGGCAGACGCAGGCCCTGCCCCGAGACGGCGCTGGGCACAGCCCTCCACAGGGTGCAGGGCTCCTGCTGATGCGTCCCCAGCGCTGGGCCCCTCCCAGGACAGCCCGTAGGCCCCAGGCTTGGCGTTCCAGATGGGGCCACCGCCAGAGCCCCACGGCGGGGACACATGGTACCCTGTGGCCGATCCACAGGTTGGCCCTGCACGGAGCTTGGGAGAAGGCGTCAGGGCAGCCGAGGCCCAGGAGGCGCCTGAAGAGGTGCCCCGCCTTCCTAACGCCCAGGAAGGCCGAGTGACCCCGTGGGCCCCACCTGTCCCTGGTCTAGAGGGACACTCTCTTGGTCCCCGCTGAGCACTGTGGAGCTTCTCAGTCACCTGCTGGACCTGGAGCCAGAACTTGGGAACCTCTCTGGTGGGCTTAGCCGAGCCTTCCCGGGTGGCCTCTCAGGCAGGAGGCAGGAGCCTGTGCTGAACAGCCTCTTGGTCGCTTGGACATTGGACATGGAAGTGCGTGGGGCTCCCTTTGGGTCCCCAAAGAGGTTCCACTCTGATCCAGAGATGTCCTCAAGGCTGTGACTACAGGTCCCCTTGCCCTGCTGATGTCCACTGGCCCTGAGCAGGGCTGTGGGCTTCCTTGGCTTTGCCATGAGCCTGCCCTGCTGGAATCCTCCCACAGTTCCCAGACAGGGTGAGCCCCCGACCCGGGCCTGGCCTTGAGGGTAAACAAGCCCCCCGACAGAGGCCTCGGAAACAGCCATTTGCCCAGCGAGCTGGATGTCTGAACGGGTGATGTGCTGACCGGGTGTGAATCCAAACTGCTGCAGAAAGGTGGCCACCACAAGTCCCATTTCTGCCCAAGTCCCAGCTGTCCCATCCCCCGCCTCCCCAGAGAAACACCTAATGGGCTTCTCCTGCAGCCTTCTGGGCTTGCGTTATGCAAACACATAAAGCAGGGCGGGTCTGCATTGCCGGTGATGCTCGGTTCCTCCAGCTCCTGCCCAATACAGTACCTGGGGGATCTCCCCCCTCAGTATCTGGAGACCTTTCTCTCCCTGCTCCCCACCCTTCCCCCTTCTTCCTCCCCCTCCTTCCCTCCCCCTCTCCCCCTCCTCCCTCTCTCCTTCTCCTTTTCCTCCTCCTCCCCCTCCCACTTCTCCTCTCCCCCACTTCTCTCCCCCCTCCCCCCTCTGCCCCATTCCCCTCCCTCTTCTCCTCCTCCTCATAGCTGCATAGTATTCCGCTCTGTGCTGGGACCATGATTTCTTTCACTGGCTCTTCTACGCAGACACTTGTAAAAGAACTGGGTTGTTGCCAGTTTTTTTTTTTTTTTTGCCATTACACGCAGCCGTGATGAATAAACATGTACATACATCATTTCTCACAGGTTCGAGATGTATCTGTTGAGCAAATTCCCAGCAGCCGGGGTGCGAGGTCACAGGGCAAACCCATCTGTAACTTTGATAAGAATTACTAAGTCATTTCTCATCAGGGTTTGTTGTTTCACTTTGCATCTCCACCAGCGACAAGGAGGCGTCTGCTTCTCCACACAACAGCCCTTCCGACAGGCTGGGGAGTCAGGCTTTTGGATTTTTGCCTATCTGATAGGTATCCTGGTTTATTTTATTTTATTTTATTTTTTTGTACCAGAGATTGAACCCAGGGACTCTTAACCACTGAGCTACATCCCCAGCCTGTTTTTTATTTGTTATTTTGAGACAGGGTCTCACTAAGTTGCTTACGGCCTCCCTAAGTTGCTGAGGCTGGCCTCAAACTTGCAATCCTCCTGCCTCGGGCTCCCCAGTCCCTGGGATATAGGCATGCACCACCACGCCTGGCCCTGGTGTAGTTTTAATTCATATTAAAACTATGAGGGGAGAGGGGAGGGGGCTGGGATTGAAACACGAATCCCAGCCCCCTCCCCTCTCCCTTTCTCTTAATACAAATGAAGTTGAATAGTTTCATATGTTTAAGGTCCACTTGTATTTATTTTCCGCC
>CM053415.1:6137855-6189851 GCA_028644305.1 Xerus rutilus
GGATGCTGATGCTGTGCAGTTGGACTTCCTGGCCTCCAGAACCTTGAGCCAAAATAAACCTTTATTCTTTCCAAGTTACCCAGTCTCAGGTGTGTTGTTATAGCAACAGAAAATAGACTAAGACACCAGGGCAATGGAGGCATCCCTGGATGAGCCCAAGTGGGTCCAGATGGAAACCAAATTGAAGAATGGCAGTGCAGGAAGTGCCCATAGAGTTATCTTGTGTGATTTCCAGTGCTACAGGTGTGAGAGCAGGATCACAGTGGGGCAAGGACTTGCTCAGGGTGGTGCAGAGTGCGGTCATCTGGTTGACCTCCTCTCCCTATCCACAGCCCTCCTTCCTCATGGGAGGATGCAGGGCCTCAGAGTCACAGGGTGTACGGAGAGCTCTGCCCTCCCGTGGTCTGCCTGTGAATCCACGGAGCGAACTCCTCTGGAGGCTGTGCTCGAGGAACAAGTCACAAGTCTTTCTGAACGAGCGGCGCTGTGGAGCAGGCCGTGGTTAACAGTGCAGACATCTAAGCAGCAACTTGGGTGGACAGGTGAGGACAGGAGAAGTCCTACAGGAAAGAGGACCTTTGTTCCTGATAGCTGGTGACCCTGGGTAGCCCGAGGGCAGGGCCTGAGTCATCGCTGTGACAGAATTATTGTGAAATCGAGTGACTGTTCCTGAAGGAACCCAGTTCAATCCCAAGCCAGAGGGGATGGTTAGGCTGTCCTGCCCTGGCTGCCTTTGGCGTCATCCTGTCCCTGCTATAGGAAGCCCTCGTTGTGGCAGATGGTCACCAGAGACGGTCCCTACAGTGGGCCACGATGCCTGGTCTTCACGCTCTGGAATTCCCTCCCCTTGAACACGAGCTGACCCTGTGAGCACCAGAGGAACAACGCGGAGGGGACTCTTCACACTTACGTCTGGCTCTCTGGTGAAGATTGCTGTGGGGAAGCCAGCCACCATGTAAGGGGTCTGACTTCTCTAAGACCACCACTGTGTTTATCCATTTCTAGGTACTATCACGAAAAACCAGAGGCTGGGTTATTTTTATAAAGAAAAGAGGTTTATGTAGCTCACAGTTTGGGAGACAGAAAGTCCAAGCGACATGGTGCTGACTCTTATGACCCCCCAGCTCTGCATTATATCGTGGTGGATAGTGTCACTGTGTTTGAGCGCATGCAAGAGGGAGAGTCATGTGGCCAGAAGGAAGCCAGACTGTGAGGAGGGCATCTTTGTTTTTTTTTTTTTTTTTTTTGTATCAGGGATTGAACCCAGGGGTGCTTAACTACTAAGCCACATCCCCAGCTCTATTTATTTTTTTATTTAGAGACAGGGTCTTGCTAAGTTGCTTAGGGCCTTGCTGAGTTGCTGAGTCTAGCCTCAAATTTGCGATCCTTCCGCCTCAGCCTCTTGAGCTGCTGGGATTATAGGTGTGCCCCACAGAAGGGGCTCTTTTTATGAGATTTGCATGAGAACTAACTCCAGGTCCCAGGAGAGCTGCCATAATCCCTTCCTAGGCCACGGCCCCCAGTGACCTAAGAGCCTCCCGCCAGGCCCCGCCTCTTTAGAGGTCCCATGACCTCTCACATGACCATGCTAGGGACCATGCTTGGAACCAAACCTCCAACACCAGAACCCTTGGGGACAAACCACATCCAAATCCTAGCAGCCATGCTGTGAGGAAGCCTGAGCCACATGCAGAAGTCTCTGGGGCAGACAGGAGATGCCACCAGCCCTGGCTCCTCTGGCTGTCCTAGTTGACACAACTGGACGAGTGTGAAGAAACCATCCTGGACGCAGAGCCCGCTGAGTCCTCAGCTGACTCCACCCCCTGCTGTCACCTAAGTGCGACCACGTGGGTGACCTCAAGCCAGAACCACCTGGCGAGCTGATCCGGCCAGCCCGTCAGACCTGGAGGCAGGGGTATCACAATCTGTCCAGCCGCGCTGGCCAGGTGGCTTGCTAGGAGCAGTAGGTGACTGACGTGGACTCCTTGCTCTGTGGTGCTGCTCGGGGGACCAGGCTCCCGGTGACGCGGTGGCTGCAGCTTTAGCCTTCTGGATGGGGCAGAAGCAGGTGGCCTACAGCGTCCCTGCTTCCTCCGGGGCAGCTGCTCCACACCAGCTCTGGAGCTACTGGCGGCATGTCACCTGGTGGGAGGCCAGGCCGGGTCCCCCACTTCTGGACAGCCCTTCCCAACTCAGGTGACTCACCTGGCCTTGGTTTCTGACTGTGACCCCAAAAGTGAGGCCAGAAGGATAGAAATCTATGCGTTGAGCCGTGGATTTTTCTCCTTCAAAGGGGAAGGAACGGTTTGGGATGTGGGCTTGCGCACAGGCGTGTCCACTGGGCCTGAACAGCATCGTGATCGTGTGCAGGAGGACCATGTTTTGTCCACAGCTAGTGGCGGAAGCAGAGTTAGACCTTGCATTGTTCCTTTGCGTGTCCCCCTCTGGAAAGAACCAACCTAGGTCACACATAGCCTTAGAAAGTGCAGAGTGGCTGGATCTCAGTCCCCACGCTCATTTTCCCTCACACCCCAGTTGGGAGCATTTGTGCAGTGCACAGACTGTGCAACTGTACGTGGTTGCTGCAAGTAGAGGCTTGCCCCTGCAGCATTAAAGCAGCCTAAATATTTCTGCCTTCCTGAAGCTAGACCCTCATGGGCTTGGAGCTTGCCTCACAAAAGAATTTTGGTATTTCTTAAGGCAAACAGTGGGAGGATTCTAGGACTTTGCATGTCTTTTTTGTAAGACAAGCTGGTGACATGGAACTCTGAGAATGGATGGCTTGAATTTTATTCATGTGCACAACACCTCAACTCTGTAGCAAATTCCCTTAGGCCTGAGTCTTTGAAACATAGGAAGAAGAGTCAAGAGAGCTCAGTGGACCCCAAGCACTAGCATTTCCAGAGGCCAGGAGCCAGCTGGCTCTGGCTGGCTAGAAGGTGGCCCCCCAGCCTGTAGCCCCTGGAGTGATCTGGGGAATTGCCAGGTCTGGGGTGGCTCATTCTCATCAGCTTCAGAGTTTGGCCTTGGAGGTCTGGTTGCTTCAGGGTTGATTGAGTCCTGGCTCGGGACTGAGGCTGGCCCACCTCCCAGGAGGGGTCCCCTGGCCACCCTTACTGCCTGGCCTGCCTGCTGCAGACCAGGGCTGGGCTTGAGGTGGTCGGAAGGACCTGCCTGTTGCTCCCTTATGGCTTTTGATACCTTTTGTGGGAGATTCACTTTCTAAACCCTTTCTTACACAATTTAGTACAAAAACATATAAAGACCAAATATTAATGGTTATTTTTATGTTTGGGGCAATTATTATAGAAACTCATCTTAATTTCAAAACGGCTCAATAAGGAAAGTGGGCGAGTGGGCGGAGCAATGACCTCCCCCAGCACCAAGATACCTGGATGCAAGTCCCGGGAAACCGTGGATCAATGGATTCTGGCAAAGGACAATGGAAATTGTGGGTGCCAGGCTGGGGATGTGGCCCCAGGGCACAGGGCTTGCCTGTGTGTGTGAGGCCCTGGGTTTCAGCCCCATCACTACCAAAAAAAAAAAGAAAGAAAGAAATGTGGGTGGAATTCAAATGCTATCAGCCACCTGCATTACCTCAGTGGACTTCGTGTTACCATGGGTTCTTTGATGTACAGGAGGAGGTCACTTAGAGGCTGGCGGACGCTACCGGGCTGGCTTTGAAAAAGGAAAGTGGTCACGGGCCACGGTCTATAGGACTATAGACTGATTCTTCCCTGGCGTCTCCAGGAAGGCCGACACCTTGATTTCAGCTTGGTGAGACCCATTTTAGACTTCCGACCTCCAGAGCTACAATATCATAAATCTGTGTTTTTTTAAGCCGCTAAGTTCATGGTATCTTGTTATAGGAAAACTTGGGGTTCAGAGAGGCTGTGCGACGTGCCCAAGGTAGTACAGCATTGCGAGCAATACCAAGTAGATTGGATTCCAGGGCCCTCACTCTCCCTCCTCTCCGCACTGCCTCCAGCTGGAGACTTGGTGTGGGGAGTGGAAGGAGGTGAGCTCCAGGGCGGGGGTTGGACCCTTGACCCCATGCTGGCCACGGTCAGCCTCCCCTCCCGTCCGTAGCTCTGGAAGAAACACTTCCCAAAATCTCTGGGAAACTCATCCCTGTCGCCCAGTGAGGAGGGGTCACTACAGCCTCCCCCTGCCCTGGGGTTTGGCTGACGCCCCTTGAGAGTTGGAGAGACGTGGGTTCGAATCCCTGCCGCGTCACTTGGAGAGGGTGCTTAACTTCTTCCAGCCTCTTCTTCCTCACGAACCACCAGGCGGGACGATCTGAGGAAAAGGGAAGTCCTGACGAGGGGGCCTGACACCGTGCAGCAGGCTCCCGACCGGCCCGCTGCTGTGCGCCCTCCCCATGGCCTCCCCGGAGCCCTCCTGTGCGTTCAGACCCTCCCGGGGCCAGGCTGGTTCCCGGGGACGCTGGGTGGCGTGTCTGGGGCTCGCTGTGACTCCATCCCTCTGTGTCTGTCACTGACACCTTCTTCCTCCTTTCCTGCATACACAGGAGCTGAGGAGAGACGGATGCTCTGTCTCATGTTGGGGACAGCTTGGTGCTTGTCCTTGACCTCTCGGAAGCCTTGTTTGCCAATAGGAGAGACCATCCAGCACGGGTCACTAAAGGTCTCTGGTGGCCTGCCACAGGGCTCTCACCTGGGACTGGACCTTGTCACTTTCTGGGTGCCTGGCAGAGACGAGTCAGCTGATTGGATTGCCCGGAGTGCCCTCTGTGGGCTCCTGGGAACCGCGGCCAGGACCACAGACCCTTGGCAGGGGTTGTGGTTGACGTGGAGGCGCTGGGCCTGCAGGGTGTGCTGGGGAGCCTGCAGCTCCTCTGGGTGAGGGGACCCCTCCAGCCGGGATCTCGGGTGCCCTCCAACACAGCAGTCTGCAGGAGGAGCCACAGGCGTGCAGTAACTGGGGTGCAGCTGAGTGGGTTTCCGGTGAGGCAGGGCCACCCAGGGCGCTGAGCTGGACCGGGCAGGGCTCTGGCTGGGCGCGCTGGCAGGAGCCCAGGCACAGGGGCCTTCTGCCCGCCAGCGATGCCTCCCTGGGTGGCTGCCTGGGACCCAGCCAGGACAACAGCCGGAGAGGCCAGGAGGGCCAGGGTCCACTGTGCCCAGCCCCACCCTGGAGGTCAGGGAAAGGGCTCCCACGACCTGTCACTCACAGCCGGCCCTGCACCCTGGGGCCACAAGCCATCTTCCCAGGGGCTCCCCTGGCGCCAGGACGTGGCTTCCCCCCACCCTGCTGGCATCTCACCCCACTCTGGCCTTGGTGCTCACGCCACGTGGCCCCCCGAGTTTGCAGCCAGGGGCCGCAAACTTGACGGTGGCTCCTTGAGACCACAACAGGGCACCCTGATGACACCCCGTGATGTTCCCGCAGTGACGACACCCCGGTGACACGTTTCTCGGGGTGTCCTGCCGTGCAGTTATGGCACTAAACTTGCATTCATTGTGCCCCGTCCCCCGTGCAGAGGCTCCCAGAGGGCAGGGGCTTTGTCCATCTTGTTCGGCGTGGCGTCAAGCAGCGCTTGGTGACAGGCAGTGCTTGGTGACAGGTGCTGCTCAGAACCTTTCTGCTGGGGGCATGGATGTCAGCAGCCCTGTGCCGTCACGATCCCGGGTTCGAGTGTGAGAGGGCTGGCCGCGGGTGGCAAAGGAATCTTCTAGAGATGGACAGAGACCGCTGTGAGCTGAGGACCAGGCGAGAACTAGACGTGGCCTGAGCTCTGCTGTGGACCCTCCAGCCGTGCGACCCGGGGCAGGGCCGGCGTTTCCAGTCTGGGCATGGGCAGGACGGGGATGCCACCGCTGACCTCGCTGACCTCGGGGATTCACCGGGCCCACTTTCTGCAGGCCTGCCCGAGGGTCTTTGCTCTTGTGATGACGCGTCTTTGCTCCCAGTGCTGATGGACAGGGAGCCTGGAGCTCGTGCCTGGACAGGGTGCGGAGGTCTGGGGTCCCTGGAGGGGAGCAGGCCCTGGGAGCCCAGAGGGAGGACCAGCTCCAAAGGTCAGTGCCCCAAAAGCAGACTCAAGATGGAGGCCTGCATGCAGGAAGTGTCATGGCCATGTGCTCAGGGTCCACACCCGGGAGGGCGGGACAGGGGCAGGGGCAGAGGGGGGCAGCTTCAAGACCTCAGCCAACGCTTGCAAGCCCAGGACTGGGCCTGGCCTCTGTTCCTCCAGCAGAGGGTCACGACTGGCCACCTTCCTAGCACTGGGGGACGACCTTCAGATCTTGAGGAGCTTTGGGTCAAGGGGCATAGAGTCCACTCTGGCACCTTTGACCTCCATGACCTCTTCCAGTCTTTCCTCTTGACTCACTTGACCTGCATCTGCAAGGCCCCAGGACCTCCCTGGCATGGCTGGCTGTGTTGGTCAGTTTTCCATAACTGTGACAACATGCCTGAGACTATCAACTTACAGAAGGAGAGGTTTATTTTGGTTTGCTGCCCCTGAGGTCTCAGCCTGTGGTCATTTGACTGTTGTTTTGGGGCCTGTGGCGAGGCAGTCTGTCACGCAGGGAGCACATAGTGGAAGAGGCTGCACATCTCCAAGGGCCAGGAAGCAGAGAGAGCCAGGAAGGGCCTCTGCAAGGACACACCCCCAATGACCTAACTTCCTCCCCTAGGCCCCACCTCTTAAAGGTTCCACTGCCTTCCGGTAGTGCCAGTCTGGGGACCAAGCCTTTAGCTCATGGGCTTCTGGCAGACAGTCCAGATCTAACAGGAGAGAAGCAGAGGCTGGATTAAGTGAGAGTGGGGAGCAAGAGAAGGATGCGGAGGCTGGGAACAGGAATGTGAAAAGTGGGAAGGTCAAAGAAAACCGTTACTTTGCATAATTAAAAGGCACTAATTATAGTAATAAAAAAGTCAACTAAAAAGTGTTGGAAAGGCCAGTGGGTGGGAAGGACAGTGGGTCTGCACGCCTTGCTTCTTAGCTCTGCTGCCGGCTGCTGTGTGGCCTTAGGAAATTTACCTCCCTCTCTGATCCTTGGCTTCTTCACTTGAACAGTAGGGGCTCAGGGTTGTGAGGAGCATCCAGGGAGATGTGGATGACCGAGGTGGCAAGGGGCCTCCCTGGGTCTCCAAGGCTTTCATGGGCCCACAGTGCTTGGGGACCAGGCATCTCCCAGGCCATGTGCTCAGGGGTTATACTGAGGAGTCTGCCTCCTTCCTTGGCCTCCTTCCCTGGGGCATGGCCAGAGAGTGCCAGGGTGGCCCCAGGGTGGTGGGCGACCCTGGTCCCCATCCCTCTGCTCTTGCAGCTCATGGACACAGTCTTGGCTGGAGGTGAGCAGGTGGATGTGCCCGGGAGCTACATATCCAGGCGGAGCTGGGGAAACCCAGCACCAACCCAGTCCCGTGCCCCCAAGGCCTGCCCCGCCGACCCGGGAAGGCGAAAACAGCAATTAGAAGCATGTTATTAAAGGCTGCAGGAGTTTAATTAACAACGGGATTGCCTGGTGGTGGGACCCGGGAGGGAAGGGAGGGTGATGGATTGCTGGAGGGCGGTACCAGCTTGGCAGGCGCTAATGAGGAGTCTGCAGGGAGCTCGGAGAGGGCCTGGCGGCGGGGTGGGGCGCGTGTGCTGGGGGCACCCTCACCCAGGCGCTGGCAGGGCCTGGGGGCGGCTGAGGTGATGTGCTTGGAGGTGGGTGTTCACAGCAGGACCTGGGGGGAGCCAGCAGAATCCAGGGACCCCGCCTCCAGGGCCAGTAGGAAGGAGGCTGCTACAGTTTGGACCTGGACTGTCCCCAAGAGGCTCATGTGTTGAAGGCGTGGTCCCTGGTGCAGAGAGGTCCAGAGGGGGGACTCGGGGAAGGGACTGGGTCACTGACCCCGTCGGTGCACACATCCATCCAGGGATGCAACGGGATGTTGGGACGTGCCAGAAACTCCACCTCCTTGAAGGGAGTAGGTCCTTTGGCGGGTGCCCTTGGGGACCATATCTTGTCCTTGGCCCCTTCCTCTCTCCTTCTGCTGCCCGGCTGCCCTGAGTTGACAGCTTTCCTCTGCCGGGCTCTCCTGCCAGGATGTTCTGCTCAGCTCAGGCCCAGGGCAGTGGAGCTGGCCGACCTGGACGACACCCTGGAACCTGTGAGTCAGAATGAACCTTTCCTCTCCTAAGTTGATTTTCTGGGGTGTTTTGTCACAGTGACAAGAAGCTGGCTGACACAGAGGCTATGACCCCCACTGCGGCCTCCAATCTGAGGCCTCTAGGTGGACGGCGGATGGCTGGGGCCTTCCCAGAGGTGAGTCCATAGTATCCTGGAGTCTGACCATGTTCTAGTTTCCAGACATGTGAATTCGAGGCCAGTGGCTTTCCAACCTCTGCCCCCTTCAATGGCATCTTTCCAGGAGGAGGAGCAGCTCAGCCTGAGACTGTCAGGGCCAAGCCAGGCCCCAGCCCTGGGTCCCCTCCTCCTTCTCCATGTAGTGCCCAGTGGTTCAGGGGGCCCGAGGCCCTCAGGACTGCACCAGGCAGGATGGGTGCTGGGTTCCTGAAGGTTAAGAAGGTTTTGGTGGAAGAAGGACAGACAGACACAAGGTTTCTAGGCCTCACATGCCTCCGTGTCCTCAGCTGTGAGAGGGCTATGTGGCGGGACTCTGGGGCTCCCCTTGAAAGGCAATATCAACACCTCTCCCAGCCTGTCACCCTGCAGAATGTTCTGGAACTCCACTGAGAAGCAAGTGTCTATGTGGGTCAAGCCCTTGGATCCCTGCCTGTTGGGCAGAAAGTGGCCAGGAAAGTTCCCAGGGAATGCCCAGGAGGCTGGATGTCCTCCCAGGACAGACCAGCTGGGTGTCATGTGACAGATCAAATGTGGCGCTTGCCCTGAGGCTGCCCAGGGGCCGGGAGGGCCTCCTTCGGCTGGAGGCAGCCTCTGGGAGTTCAAATCCTGCTTGTGGCACTTTCCTGCTGTGTGACCTTTGGTAAACTGGTGCCTCTCTGAACCCTGCTCTGTGGGATACATGGAGATGACCTGTGGGTCACATCCAGTGTGGCATTCCTGACACCACGACAGCATGGAGGTTGCCCTCTGTCCCCCTGGCACTGGTGACCCCATGCTCTCCTCTTCTTCCCTCCAGGGGCTGAAAGCCAGCGGCTCCCCTGTGGTCATACCATTTCTTGGGCGTCTCCTGAATGGTCCCTCAGGGTCCCATGTGGTCTGGGAAGATGGATGGTTCTTGCAGCCCCCCTGGGGAGTCTGGGTGGGTGGTCATTCTTTCTGAACGCAGGACAGCTCTTTCCTGTGGCCCATTCTTTAAGGTCAGGGTCAGGACTCTTCAGCTCTGTTCTGATGTCCCTGCCACCAAGCAGCTCTTGGGGCTGGACCCATAATCGATGTTGAATTAGAAAAGTAAAAATGTTTAATAAAATCAACTTTTGTTAAGTGATGAGCAAGATCAGTGGGGTGGGGTCAGTCCTTCGCACGTCCGCTGGCTGCCCCAACTGCAGTTCTGTGAGGAGGACGGGAAATTGTGCTTGGAACGGGGATGTCACTGGGATGGCATCACAGGAACACGTGGGTGCACACTTACTGTCTGCTGTGCGCCTTCACACAATGTGTTCTTTGCTCAGTGCTTTCCCGTTGATCCACTGGATTCTCTGAACTGGTATTCTTATCTCACAGATGAGATTCTGGGGCCCATAAGTCTATACCATTTTTCCCCCCAGGCATCCACTCACACCCCACCCTCCAACTCCCACTCCCTAGAGATGTGCTTAAGGCACTGGACAAACATTTTGCACAGATATTTATGGCAGAGAATAAAAGGTTACATATAGTTAATCCTCATTGTTGGTGGATTCCATATTTATGAATTCACCTATTCACTAAAATGTGTTTGTAACCCTAAAGCTGATGCAATGTAAACATTGGTGGAATGCAGCTAAAGCAGTAATTCAGGGGAAAATTTATAGCCTAAAAATAAGTATTTTGGAAAATAATAAATGTTCAAAATTAAAAGGATATGTGAAAACAAACATCACAAAAATCCAAAGAAATTAAGAAGCTAGAAAATAGCACAGATAAGAGCAGGAATCTGTGTAATGGAAAATAAAAATATATTACAGAAGACTGTATTAAAAGTTTTTCCTTTAAAAAAAAATAAAAAATTCCAATCAATATTTAAAGTAAAAGTAAAAAATAAAATGTTAGTAATAAAGGGAACTTATAAAATTCATAAAGTAGGTAATTAATAAGATGATGTATGAACCTTTTCATGGCAATATATTTGAAAACTTTCTTTTTTAAAGAATATTTTTAATTGTCAGTGGACCTTTATTTTATTTACTTATATATAGTGCTGAGAATCAAACCCAGTGACTCACACATGATAGGCAAGCACTCTACCCCTGAGCCACAACCCTAGCCCCTGGAGACTTTCTTAAAATTGATAAATTATAAGAAAAAACTCCACAAAATCAAAATTGTCTCAAAAAACAGGAACCTGAAAGCTATTGAAATGCTACTGAATCAGATTGTTAAGCAAATTTTTCCTTCAAAGATACCACCACCCAAATAACCTTAGAGGGGAATGCTTCCAAACATTCAAGGGTTATTCAATCTCATACAAAGTCTTCCAAGGGGGATGGGAGAGAGAACTATTAAACTGATTTTATAAATACAATCTTTTGGCTTTAATATCAAAGCCAAAACCAGAACATTGCAGACTGTAGGATGTAAAAATCCTAGATGAATTATAAATAAGTTGAATTTATTTAAGTATGCAAAAATACCACTGCACCATGGCTAGTTTAGTTATTGGGTTAATATTAGGTATGTTGAAAACTGATTAATTGAACACATAAAGACTAGAGAAAACATATCTCACTAGGTACAGAAAAAGTTGATAAAATTTAACAAAAAGTCATGACAAAAATTCATATTAAACAAGGAATAGAAGAAAACTGTCTCCATTTGTTAGACGGCCTCTATTTAAAAACAAAACAAAACAAAACAACCTTTTCTTAGCAAGGTGTGGTGGCTCATGCTTGTAATCCCAGCACTTTGGGATGCTGAGACAGGAGAATCACGAGTTCAAAGCCAGCATCAGCAACGGCGAGGCGCTAAGCAACTCAGTGAGACCCTGTCTCTACATAAAACACACACATTAAAAATAGGGCTGGGGATGTGGCTCAGTGGTCGAGCGCCCCTGAGTTCAATCCCTGGTATCAAAAAAAAAAACAAAACACCTTTTCTTTTCCTTAGGTACTGAGGATTGAACCCAGGGGAGATTTACTACTTAAATATACTCCCAGCCCTTTTTATTTTTTATTTTGAGACAGGGCCTCACTAAGTTGCTGGGGAAATCCTCCTGCCTCAGCCTCTTGAGTAGATGGAATTACAGGTGTATGCCACCAGTCTTGCTAAAAATAAAAAAATAAAAAAATCAAGCATCACAATAAATGGTAAAATGCTGATCTTTTTACTAAATGAGATAAGGTAGTGAACCTTATGCTGGGATTTCTAGCCAGTGCAGTACAACAAGAAAAGGAAATAAAAGGCATAAGGACAAGAAAGAAACCAGTGTCATTTATTGACAATATAGTTTATATAGAGAAACATTAAAAACCTCCATATACAAATTTTTAGAATTTATAAGAAAACTTGGTAAGAATGCTGAATAAAAATGTCAACATTTAAAAATAAAGTACCTAAATTTTGACAGTTAGTAAATTTAGATGAAGGGTAACATGGGTCTACATTGTACTATTCTTTCAAATTTTCAGTTATCGAAAGACTTTCAAAATATCACTTGGGGAAATGCCTAAATGACAAAAAAGCCTATCTGTATACCAGCCAAAATCTTTTAGAAAAATGTAGTTTTAAGAAAGTAGTGTTTATACTAATATACAAATATGCAGATGAAAGCTCTTTATGAATAAAAACACAAAGGATATTGAAAGACGGTTAGGAGAATCTAAATAAATTAAGAGATATACTATGTTCATAGATAGGGAGAGTCCATATTGTGAAGATGTCCCTTCTCTCCAGATTATAGGTTTAGTACAGTTTTTCATGGAACTTGCCTATCTTTTATATGGAAAAACAAGGGGCTAAGTATAATAAGATTTTTGCCATAATTAAGATAGGGGGAGACTGGTACAGGGCTGGACAGATACATCAGTGAAGCAGAGCAGGGGGCCCAGAAATCACCCTCCCCCCGAAAACTTAATGCAACTTGATAGGGCAGATGTTAGAGATCAGTGAGGACAGGATCCATTGGCTAATAAAAGGCCTGATTATTCAAACACTCAGGAAAAAGTAAAATTAGATCTCTACACACCCTAATAAAAAACAGTTTCTGCTTGATTAAACACACACACACCTACGTGAATGTAGAAAGGTAAAGTTCAAGCTTTGAAATAGACCACGTAAGACTCACACACATACACCCATCACAGATCATAAAGAAGGTGATTCAGATACTCAACTGTATTCCCTTAAGAGCATCTGTCCAGGGCTGGGGTTGTGGCTCAGTGGCAGAGCACTTGCCTAGCATGTGTGAGGCCCTGGGTTCGATCCTCAGCACCACATATCAATAAATCAAGTCCATTGACAATTAAAAAAATTAAAAAAAAGAAAAGAGTATCTGTCCAACATTGGACAGTATAGAGCCAAAGGACAAGGCACCAACTGGGACAAGGAATTTGCTGCAGCTCCCTGTAACAAAAGATAAGACCTGGAAGGTAAAACAAATTTGTAGAAATCTTAAAAAAAAAAAATACAGTGAACTCTGAAAAATGGGCAAAAGACCTAAACAGGTATCGAGGGAAGAGAAACAGCTCATAATAAACCTTACCAAAAAATCCCCAACCAAGCAGTGAAGGACATACAAATCAGAACCACAAGGAGATATGATTTCTTATCCACCAGATTAGCCAAAATGAAGAACTGGCCAAGAGCAGTTCTTGTCAGGACTGAGGCATGCGGAGAGCTTGCACAGCTTGCGCAAGGCCCCGGGGCAAAAAATAAGAATGAGGAAGAAGGGGACAGGGGGTCCTGGGGACAGGGGTCGCCCATCTAGGTGGGCAGCAGCTGGAACACAAGGACACCCTGGAACTAGGGGTCCTAGCGCTGCTTGTGGACCCTGGAGTTGTTCTCCCACGCTAAAGCAAACAAAGAATCACGAAGCAAAATAAAGAAGAAAATAAATCCTGGTCTGCGCATGGAATGGAATGCTACACAGAATAAAGCAGATCCACAGCGGCAATGTCAACGAATCTCGATGTTTAGAGAAGGAGGAAAATCACAGAACATATATGATATGAAGGCGTTTGCTCCAAAGTTGCAGAGAAGCAATGTATTATTTCGGAATGCAGAGTGGGTGGCTTCAAAGCAAGGGAATAATTACCCTGAAATTTGGGACAGTGGCTGCCAGTCGGGACATACGGGGGCCTTTTAAACATCTAGGACTGTTCTGGTTCTTCGGTGTGAGGGCTGGTCCGTTGGGTGACCAGTTAATAATCACGGCATAGACCGCCTCTAGGCATCGAACGCTCTGGGCGCCTCTGGCATATGTTCCAATAAACATCATTTTGCCCAAAGCCTTAGACATGGAACCTGGTCATAAGCCTCTTCTGGCTGGAAAGGGGTGGCTTGGCTCATGGGAATAAAGAGCTTTCTAAACAGATAAATCAGGATGGCACCGAAACTGGCCTGGTTCATTAGTGGAAAAGACAAATTGGTCCTGTTGAACTTGGTATTTTTTTCCAGATGGCATTCATTACGGGAGACAGGCTGAGCATCATCACTGTCTCTCATCTGCTGAAACAAATTCCCCACAAACAAGGGCATGTTTCCATCTGAGGCTGCTCTGTCTGCAGCTCCAACTGTGGCATCTCCGTCTTGGCCCTGGGCCCTGTGTGGCTCGTTCCTTCCTCCTGTGGATCTTCATCCCCTTTACTCCGACTTTCGGGATTGGAGGAGATCTCATCCCATGCCTGACTCCTGCCAAGCCGTCCCTGCTGGGTGGACGCTCAGCCTTGGCTTACACACCTCCCCTGACAGGGTGCTCACTCCTCCCCGTGGGTGTCCTTATTTGAACCCAATAACTCCCTGCAGCATGCCATGTTGCTGTTGGCTCAGCAATCTAGGGTCCCAGAACACAGTCTGTCCACCTCCTCTTCATTGGCTATACTACAGATGTCTGCAAACGATAGCTGGGTCCCCCGGCCTCCGCTTGCTTCCACCCCTAAGTCTTCTCCTTCCAGGAAAATTGCTTTAGTTTCTCTATTCGTTCCTCACACATCTGCTGATCTCTCTGAAGCCAGCTCTGCTCCCTCCTGTGCACATACCCATGTGGGACTTTATGAAGGCCTATGTTATACATGTGTCAGAATTTGGGTGTGCTTAGCCAAGAGGCAGTGGGCACCAATATGGGATGATAGGCCTAGGCACCTGAGAGCTTGGAACAATGGACCAAATATAAACACTGGCCTTCTGGAGCTGTGGGATGGGGACCTATCTTGGCAGCAGAAACTCCTCTGTGGCTCTGTATTAGTCTGTTTTCTGTTGCTATAACAAAATGCCTGAGGTTGGGTAATGTATAAAGAAAAGAGGTTTGTTTATAGTTTTGAAGGCTGGAAGCCCAAGATTGGGCAGCTCCATTGGTTTAGACTCTGGCGAGGGCCACTAGCTTCATGACAACATGGCAGAGGGTGTCATGGTAGGAGTAGGTGTGAGAGGGAGAGGAGAGCCATCATGCAGTGAAACAGGAAGCCAGAGAGATTCAGAGGCCAGGAGTGCTTTTTTTATAACAACTCATTCTTGGGGGGAACTAACAGGTCCCTTAAGAACAGCATTAATCTCTTGGTGGCAGCATTCCTGGTGACATGTCCTCTTTCTACTAGGCCAGCTTCTTACAAATTCAGGCTCAACACAGCTGGGGACCAAGCTTCTAGGACATGAACCTCTGAGGGACACATTTAACTGTATCCAAATCAAGGCAAGATCCTGCGAGGCCCCCGTCCTCCACCCTGTCACCCCTTGTTCCGTGAGGACATGAGCTTTCTCTTACTCCCCCTCCCCCGCCTGCGGGGTGGCCCTGGACTCTCGTGGGTCACCCATTTCACAGCCTGGCCAGTGACTTCCTCTCCCTGCACTCTGCCACTTCCCCTAACTGTCGCACCTTGGTTTTATCATCAACCAGAGCTTGACTCTCCAAATTTAAAAACCTTTTAAGCAAAAATGAAATTTGAATCGAGTCAATAAACGATCTTGGATTTACAAATAAGATTGAGCCTGGTATGGTGGCACTCGCCTGTCATCCCAGGGACTTGGGAGGCTGAGGCGGGGGATCACGAATGCAAAGCCAGCCCCAGCAAC
The DNA here is from genome assembly GCA_028644305.1 of Xerus rutilus. Lineage (NCBI taxonomy): Eukaryota > Metazoa > Chordata > Mammalia > Rodentia > Sciuridae > Xerus > Xerus rutilus. The sequence continues at coordinate 6,153,224 of CM053415.1, forward strand.
TTAGTGAGGGCCTGAGCAACTCGATGAGACCCTGTCTCTAAATATAGTATATTAAAAAAAAGGGCTGGGGATGTGGCTCAGTGGTTGAGTGCCGCTGGGTTCAATCCCTGCTACCAAATAAGTAAATAATAAAAGTAAGATTGTACAGAGGCGCTCAGGACGTGAAAATCCACTGGGGCCACTTCCACCCCTCCTGCCCACATCCCCGGGGCTGCAGAGACGCCTGTCCCTGTTCCACTCCGGTTCTTCCTGGAGGCTGCCTTCCCGCCTCTCAGGAGCCTGCTCACGTGGCTTGAATCAGCACGTTGGGTTGCAAGCAGTAGGAATGGACTCTGGATGACACACGCAGAGAGGGCCGAGTCGAAGAAGACCGAGAGATTCCTAAGACCAGTGGCAGCCTGGAAACCCAGGGGCTGGGGAGACACTTGCAGAGGTGACACTTGCAGAGGTGACACCCAGGTCAGGTCTCTGCTGGGCCCAGATGCTGTAGCTTGTGGAACTATCACCCCCGGTTCTGGACACTGCCCTGTAGACACTTGTAGAAGGTAAGTATCCAGACAGCAGCCCCGGGAAGTCTCCTTCATCATCTCCTGATCTTGGTTTCAAGTTCAAGGTGAGTGGATGCCTCTGATTGGCTGAGTGGGAGACCCTGTCTGCAGGTACTTCCCCATTCTCTGGATGGGAGGAGCATTCTGGACAAAGGAGTAAGAGCCAGGGGCTGAGTGGCCCCTAAGAATGACAGATATCAGCTACTTTGGTATTTCCCGGGATTTGTGGTATCTGAGGACTTCTGGGTCTGAGAACTGAAGATTTAACTCAATTTTCCCGAAGCCCCATCCTTCCTTCAACATAGCTATCCCTCCTTCTTTAATGACTCTATTAGAACAGTAATGAACTATATTCAGAATGTTAATGGTTCGATTATTGGCAACCTGCGGCACACCAGGGAGTCCTGCCTCTGGTATTTATGCAGCTCTCTCCTTATTCTTTCCTCCCTACATCTGTCATTTGTATATTTTTTTATTGTTGTGATTGGCAGCATTTGCATTCTTTAACCTTAATTAAGTCTTCTTTCTTTGCTTTACCATAGGCTGATTATGAAAGTCAAAAATAAACAAACAGTACTTGCCTCATTAGGGTTATGTGACTTCTGCTTACTGAGAAGCTTGGCAGTGGTCTGTGAACGCTCTTTCCTTGAGAGTCCAGATTTTATTTCTAAAACATTATTCTTCTGCTTATATTGATTGCATCTTATGATGTTTCCATAATCCAGTCCCTGGGGTCCCCCATCCTTCCTGGGCTCCTTCTCATTAGTGATCACTCCTCACCCACCCACTTTGTGGATCTGGATTCGCACTTACCTTTGCGTCTTCTGCAGACTGTGTCCCATTTCTTGGTTTATTTCCTTTATTTTTCTTCCTCCGGGAGGAACAGACAGGTGATACACGTGGTAAGTCTTTGCATATCATTTGGTCCTCGGGGTTGCTTGCTAGTTGGGCTGGGTATAGAATTCTAGGTTAAGAATAATCCCCCTCAGAGCATGGAGGGCATCCCACTTCAGGACTTCTATGGCTTGTTTCCTAGGGGTGTCTGTCTTCAGGGCCTTGCGTTTCAGATCCTGCCAAACACCCAATCTACCTCCCCATACTTGGGGCACCTCCCTTCCAGCATCAGGTGCATTAAAGAACGTGCTGGGTCTTTCATGTCTGGACTGAGAATTCTCTCCCCTCTCTTGGTTTGGCCCAGTTCTGCTTGTCTGAAGTCCTCTGACCCCCTGAGGTGGGCAGCTGCCTCTCCCACCTGCCCACAGCTGGCTGCACTCAGGGGCGGCAATACCTGACTCTCGGCTGCTCTGCTGGAGCCTGGCTCGCTCTGTGCCATTCCTACCCCAGGCTGGCGGCTCAGCTCAGCTCGAGGAAGGCTTGTGAGTGAATGGACGGACAGCCCAAGTCACAGCTGCAGGAAGTGGGACCTGGCGCAGGACATCTGGGGCTCACAGGAAGAGAGGGGGAGGTGGCTGGTTGGGGAGTAGGGATGAGACAGTCACCCTCAAGTGTCCTTTGCCTCTGCATCTGTGGCGGTCCTCTGACCCTTCAGTCACCTCCTTCTAGAGCCTCCTTCCTTCTCCATCTGCAGCCCAGTTTCTTCTGCTCAGACCTGGGTCTGACCTGCAGGGTGTCTCCCTGCGGGTCTGGAGGGGCTGCTGATGCCTGGGGGGCGACACTGGCCTCAATCCCAGTTTTCCTTTGGGATGAGCTGTTCTGACTGTGACAGTGTCACACCAGCCCCTCTCCTGGCCCTCCAGGCCAGGGCTGGCCTGATTTCTCTCTCAGCCATTAGCTTTGCTGGCCTTGAACTTGATACAAAAGGAACCACATAGTAGGTACCCTCGGCTGTGTGGCCACCTTTGGTCACCATGATGACCTTGACATTCACCAGGACTGTTGCTGCGGCTGCCCAGTCTCCCTGGCTGGGTATTACATCAGCCCTAGCACAGCACCTGGGGAGGGAGTGGGGGGCTGCGGATGACCCCAGGGCCCCCGAACCCATTGCCCCTCTTTTCTGCTACCCAGCCTGCATTGTGTCCCTGCTGGGACCCGTCCCATGCTGGCCTCTGAAGAGGTACAGAGAAGGGGCGGAAAACACAAGGACCCATTCCTGGCCACACAGGTAAAGGCAGGGCTTGGGGGCTGCCATCTGCAGGTGGGGACAGTGACGCTGGCTGAGGGGGACATGGAGACTGGGCTCCTGCACCTGAAGGAAGGGTCCTGGTTCTCTTCTCCTCTCTCCTCTGGGCCGTCCACGCTGTGTGTCTGCTGGAGCCCGGGAGCCTCTGTGGTGGGTCATGGAAGGTCTTGAACTTGGAAGGCCTCACCTGGAGGCCTCATTACTGATGACTTGGAGACACAGAAGGATGAACACCATGTTCTCACTCACCTGGAAGCTGAAATAGTCCATCTCAAAGAAGCAGCCAGTAGATAGCCATCATGGAGCCTGGGAAGGGCGCGGAGAGAGGTGGGACACAGGACCAGCCCCCAGTTAGAGGGGAGGAAGGACGTCCAGCTCCACAGTATGGGGAGGTGGTCACTGTTCACCACAGCTTCTATATTTTATGATGCAGCAGAAGAGAGGAGCTCAAAGCTCCCAGCACCAGGAAATGATGAGGAGACGGAAATGCTCATGCCTGACCCGATCATCACACATCACATACCCGCAGGTATCACCCTGTGCCCCAGAAACACGTACAGTTATGGGTGTCAATTACAAATAACAAATAAATCATCAAAACAAACAACAATAAAAACCCGAAGCAAGCCAGGCGCGGTGGTGCACGCCTGTAATCCTAGCACTTAGGGAGGCTGAGACAGGAGGATCGCGAGTTCAAAGCCAGCCTCAGCAACGGCGAGGCGCTAAGCAACTCAGTGAGACCCTGTCTCTACATAAAACACAAAATAGGGCTGGGGGTGTGGCTCAGTGGTCGAGTGCCCCTGAGTTCAATCCCCAGTACCAAAAAAAATAAAAAAAAAAACTGAAGCAAAGCCTAGTTTGCGAGGCCCATTTGCAGTGTTTCTGATTGGGCCTGGGAACCGGCATTTCTCCTTTGTTCCCAGGTGCTGCGGCGGCTGTTTCTCTCACCCTGCTTTGAGGGCCTGCTGGTCTAGAGGGCAAGGAGGGCCCCGAAGTGGCCTTCACTCTACACGGGAGGCTGAGGTAGGAGGATCTCAAGTTCAAGGCCAGCCTGGCCAACTTAGCAAGACGTTGTCTCAAAATAAAATTGTAAAAAAGGCTGTGGATGCAGCTCAGTGGTAGAACGACTCTGGGTTCCATTCCTAGTACTGCAAAAGAAGAGAACAAATAGAGAGACGCCAGAGACAAGCTGGGACCCCCTCCTCACCATCCTAGCCCCCTCCAGGAAGCCTCCTGGCCCCTTCATCTCTCCAAGTCACATGGGCCCTTCAAGGCCTGGGGAAGTGCCCCCTCTTCCAGGAAGCCCTCCAAGGTCACCCTGCCCTTTGTGATCTTGGGGGTGTCGTTGAGCGCATTCAAGAAGTTCTGTTCTTCTTGCCACCCGAGAAACTTGTCAACCTGCAGAAATTTGCACACGTGTGTTCACAGCAACATGTGTGTCCACGGCAGCCCTGTTCATGAGAGCGACCCGCCTGTCCGTCAGCGGATCAGAGATGGAACGAGCTTGGCATCCCACACCAAAGAATGGCTCGGCCAGAGCGAGGAAACGAAGGATGGAAACTTGAACACGGTGGCCGGTGAAGAAAGCAGGCATGAACGGCCCCTCCGGACGGGACTCTGTTCTATGAAAAGCCCAGAGCAGGCGAATCCAGAGACAGGCAGTAGGTGGGCGCCAGGGGCCGGGAGGGGAGGGGCCAGGAGTGCCAGCTGGCGGGCATGGGTTTCTTTTTGGGGTGAGGAAAACATTCTAAAATTGACAGGGGATGGTTGCCCCCCTCAGAACCCATGAAAAGCCCCTGCACTTCACTACGTAAGTGGATGAATCGAAGGGCATTGCAATTATCTCCCAGAAAAACTGCTCAAAAAAGTCAGGCTTCTGAGCTCTTGGGCCCCTGGGTGGCGTGGGCTGTGCCTCCAAGGCCTTCTGGAATGGCTGCTGTGGCCCAGCGGCTCCCACTGCCTCAGTCTCTATGTGGCAGTGGCGGTGAGGACTCTGGGCAAATTGCTGTGTAGTGTGCTGGTTGAGCCCACACCCTCTCTGAGCCTCTGGCTTCCCCAGGAGCACTGTGTGGTCCTCGTGGCAGGAATTCTGAAGTCTGGACCTTAGCAGGACAGAGGTGGCAGGGTGACACCCCAGCCTCCCTGATCTGTCCTTTAGCCTCCCCAGAGCTCAAGGGTGTTGGTCCCAAGACGGCAGAGAATGAAAGCAAATCCTCAATGAAAAGCTGTGGGAGACTCACGGACCCCTCACCTGGGGCTCGTGCGTGAGTGAGGGATCCAGACCTTTCCTAACAACCTGTCGAAAACTCCGGGCTCCTCCTCTGCTAACCCTCTGCTTCGCATGAACATGAAATGACTCTTCTAAATACCTGCGCCGGCTCCAAAAAAAGCCAGCAGGAGAAGGGGCGGGGCCTGCAGGGAGGACCCGCCCCCTCCTCTCCTCGGAGGTCCCTCAGGTCCGGCTCACAGCCCAGGAGGGGCTGTGGCCCACCTGCCCCCTGCAGCTTCACTCGACCCCGGCACCAGACCCTGCGAGCACATGTCCAGCCCCGCTTGCACACCTCCAGGGACAGGGCGCTCACCACCTCCATGGGCACCGCCTATCCCAAACCGCTCTGCCTATGGGAAAATCCTCCCTTGGAGTCAGCCAGCCTCCACCTCCACGGTCAGCCCTCCCTCAGGTCCAGCTCTGCCCTCTGGAAACTTAAGACCAACACCATGTGCCCTGGGCTTATTAGTGGCTGATTCAACCACTTGCAAGGACTCTGTGTGTAGGGCCCTTAGGGGGTGATGGCTCCTTTCTCAGTGTTTGTCACAGATGCTCCACCCCATAAACACCCGAGTTCGCCACATTCCAGCTGGGACACTCATCTTTCTCACCCTGCCTAGGCTCACAGGGTGACACTCCTTCCTCCAGGTAGATACAGTGTCAGGGCTTTAGCCCCAACTGACTCCTTAGCCAGATACCCTTGAGCAGTGAACAGCCTAGACAACCGTATCAGGCAACCCAAACCTGCCCCTGTTCCAGGTGGCAGGTCTTAGGAATTAGTTCTGATTTATACAGGGTCAAGTCAGCCTGGCTGGAGGCTTGTTTCCTAGAATCACCTAGAAGTTAGAGTTAGACTAAAGAGAGTTTTGCCTTCTGAAGGTCCTGTCTAGAGGTGGGAATGACGGTCATGGAGGTACCAGCTTGAGCTCCACTGAGCTCTGCCAAGAGGGCGTCTGCCTGGGCAGGAGGTACCCGCCTGGAGCTGACCCAGTTCGTCCAACGTCAGTGTCACCATCACCAACAATCACCCCATCGCTCTCCTTTCAGAGTCTGCAGGATGTTGTGATCCACCCTGGCTCCAAGGTTCGGGCTCCCCCGTGGTGGGGACGCAGCCTCTGGCTGGACACCCATGCTTTCTTCCTCCCAGGCGGCCCCTGTATGAGCTAAGGGGATTCTCGCAGGTGACCTGCCCTGCTCAGGTAGCCGACAGGGCACACCCTTCCCAGAGCAGAGATAGAGGATGCAGAGGCTGGTTCCGCCAAAGCCCTGTCTGAGACAGATGACCAGAGCTGGAAGATGATCCTGTGTGCATAGAGGTCACCTGCACAGATTCTGTAGTTAGATGGCTTGGCGCTCATCCAGGCCCCTCCACGTCTTAGGCTGGGTGGACTTGGCCGGTTCCCTTAGCTCTTGTTCCTCCTACAGGCTGCTGACCCGCAGCAGGCTCTGGGGAAGGGCTCCATATTCTGTTTCCTGAGCTCTGCACTGTACTTCTGGTGACCTGGGGAATCTCTGAGCCCCAAGTCCCCATCGTTTGGAGCCATGAGGACTCCCTAGACCCCAGGAATGGAGGAGCGCTGATACAGCCGGATGGTGGCAGAGGATTCTGGACCGTGTGACTCGGGGCTGGTGTGTGTGTTGCTATCAGGATAAACAGGTTTTGCGTGTGTTTCGCATCTTTAATTTGTCACACAACAAATTGGAGAGGATTTAGCATGTATTTAATTAATTTGACAAAAATAGTTCAACAACTGTAAACAAGGCTGTGGAAACTCACTCGCTGGGAAGCAGCGCCCAGCTCCTCCGGGGCTCAGCGAGGGCCGTGGTCCCAGGCGCCTGCCTGTCAAGTTGACTCTGTGGTCTGGGGAGAGGTGGCACAGCCCCCTGCCAGGTCCTGGAGTGCCAGGGAGGCAGGAGGCCTGGGCTGCGTCACTCCCAAGCCACCAAGAGCCGTGGCGTCCTCGTGTTCTGGAAGGGACAGGAGTCCCAGAGGCAGTGGGTGAAAAGCTCCTATTTGTCCTTCAAGGTGAAGCTCAATCATCGCATCTTCCAAAAAGTATTGTATCAATTAGGGATTATGCTTGGCTTTGAGTAAAAGAAACCCCAAATAGTGGCTCAGACAAAGTAGGGGCTTAGCAGTCCAGAGAGAGAAGATGCTTCCAGGGTGCTCTGGAAGCTCCAGGTTCCCTGTCTCCTCCCACCATCCTCCATGCTTCCCTTCCATCTTCAAAGCCCCTTGGCCTCAAGACTGCTGCCACAGCTCCGGCCATTCGGTCTACATCCTCAGCAGCCCTTAAGAGGAAGGGGGAAGTGCAAAAGTTACATGCATAGGAGGATTCTGCGCCTCCCGGAAAGAGCTCTCAATGTCTTTTTTGTGCCATTGGCCAGAATTTAGTCACACATAAGACTTAGAAGGTAAATGGATGCCCCTAGCAGAGTCAGGATTGTGTTAGGAGGGAAGTGGAAGAGCGTGGATGTTGGGTGGGCAGCAGCAGGAGCCAGCTCCCTCTGTCTAAGTCTAGGCTGGGGCAGGACCCACTTGGTGCCCCTGGGTCCCTGCCCTGGACTCTCACAGCTGCCGGGAGGGGCAGGTCCCTGCCTGTTGGAGTGGAGTCCATCTGATTCCTCAGCTCTGACCCCCAGGGAGCCACAGGCGATGCAGAGCCAGGTGGTGAGTGGACACCTGTTGGCTAATGTTACCGCAGGTAGAGGTGTGACAGCATGGATGGCACCTAACTGTATGGACATAGAGCAGGAGGTCAGGTTGGACCCCAGCCTTGCCTTTCCTGGGTGGCTGACTTCAGGGTCTCTAGGTGTCTGGCCTCACTGAGCTGAGGCTCCAGGGAGGAAGGAAGGAGATTCTCCAAGGGCTTCACTGGGTCCAGTGCCCCAGCTGAAGACACCAGCCCCTAATCCCCTCTGCCTGAGCTGCTCGGATACTCGGGCCCCCGCAGCCACCCAGGGCCTTCCTCGCGGGTCATCATCTGTCCCATCCTCCTGCCCACGTGGCTACGTAGCACAGCTCACTCCTCCTGTGTTCAAAATGGCAAGTCCTTGATCCTGGGGAACCAGGCAGGGTGGTCACCTCCAAGCTGTCTTCTGTGGGTTTCCTGAGCCTCGAGGAAGCCATGCACAGTGTGGGCAAAGCAGAGAAGCCAGGTAAGGGACCGGAACAGAGAAAAGCCAGGCCTGTTCTCTAGATGTTCTCTGCAGGACGAGGGGGCCTGGCCCTCTGCCCTTCCCAGCCCCTTCCAAACTCAAGCCTTCCTGGCTGTGGACGGTCACTGCCGTCACACTGTCCCACCCTGGTGGGATTTCCTGGACTTTCTGGGCTCACATGCTCAGCTGTGGGACACAGTCCCTTGAGCTGGATTCTGGCTCTCTACCTGTCAGGTCTGTGACCTCAGGCCCCTCTCTGAGCCTTTCTGAGCCCAGGCTGAGTGGGAGTGACAACCCTCAAATTTACCTGAAAACTCCTTGGAACTGCTCCTGTTGAGAGTCAGAGCCTCGGTCATCTCTCCTGGCCATCTGGTGGGCTCTGGTCACTGCAAGGGTAGTGATGTCGCCATGGGATTTCAGAGGTTAGGTCATAAAATGTCATGGACTTCCTCCTTATGTTCTGGGACATTTGGATGTCTGAGCCATCGGATGGCAAGTCTAACCATTGTGAGGCGGCCATGTTGTGAGGAAGCCCAAGTCACATGGAGTGGCCATGTACTCTGGTTAGCAGGGCGTACCTTTGAGTCTTTCCAGTCCAGACACCAAACAGTCCTCTCCAGATGACTCCAGCACTGGCTGCCTTCCCAGCAGTGGTCCCAGATGCTATGACAGCATCCTTACCAGTCTGTTCCTGAGTGAGTGATTTAGTTAGTCTGTTTCTTTCTTTCTTTCTTGGTACTGGGGATTGAATCATGGGGCATTTAGCCACTCAGCCACATCTCCAGCCCTTTTTTATACTTTATTGAGACAGGGTCTTGCTGAGTTACTTAGGGCCTTCCTAAGTTGCTGAGGCTGGCTTTGAACTCACGATCCTCCTGCCTCAGCCTCCCCTGAACCACTAGGATTACAGGTGTGTGCCATCTGCCCAGATTCATCACTGAGTTTCTGACCTACAGAACCTGAGTGCACCACTAGGCTTTGGGGGCAATTATATAACCATAAATAATACCCCGGGCTGTCGGAGGTGAACGTGATCTGTCAGGGGACGGGAAGTACAGCCACCATCTACACCCCATGGCTCTGGGCTGTGGAAAAACAGCGTGGACTAGGGTTGAGGCCTGCTGGGTGTGCTCACTCTCACATCCCTGAGGTCTCAGTTTCTTCGCTAACACAGTAGGTCATTTTTCACCTTGCGAGTATGTTAGAGGGTTTCCGTCCTGTGCTAGGACAACACTGACTACAGATCTGGTCCTTGGCAGGAGACGGGGCTGACTGTGGTCACCTAAGCCAAGGACACATCTCTTGGGCTTCCAGGGTAACAGAGAGGAGGGTGCACACACTGCCCTTTCTGGTCTGTCCAAGGGAAGCGCCTCTCCTTCAGGTCCTCTGGCTCCCCCTGGACCACCCGTGGCCCAAGGACACACACGGGAAACCCCCAAAGCTACCAGTCCTGTTGGACACCCCCGTCCCGCCCCCATCTGTTTCATTTGTCACATTCTTAGAAAATCTCTCCAGACTGAGGGTGGGCACCATCCCTGGGGGCCTGCAGCCACACCCAGGGGACCATCAGGGGCCTGGGTCAGGCCAGAGCAGCCCCCCACCCAGCAGTTCCTATCCTAGGCAGAACCCCACACACAGCCAATTAGCTGCTGTCTCCTTCTTGCCCCAAAGGAAATTGCCTCTCGCATCCGTCAACTCTCTAATTAGCAGATGGAATGGTTGAGATTTTGAGGACAATTAGGGGGTGGTCTGTCTTTTCCTGGTGCCCCTCTTTTCTAGCCCCCACCCCTGTCTGGAGCCTTCCTCTAATTTGGAGCCACTTGGAAAAAATGGGGGAAGCTTTCAACACAGAAGGGACGTTTCCCCGGTCCCTGGTTTATAGCTGTGGCTCTGGGACTGGCGAGGGTTCCAGCTCCACAGATGCACACAAGCCGCATCCTGTTCAAGGGGTCTGTGGCCACCAAGTCTTGCTGTAAAAATAGCTGTGGGTTTGATGTCAGAGAGGAGGAAGAGGGAGAGGCTCCATCTGCTCAGTGGGCCCCGAGTCACCCTAGTCCGGGGAGGCTCCTTGCCAGGCCTGGGAACTCTTAGCTGAGTTCTGCGTGGGACTTAAGGTCCCAGCAGCCGTGTCCCTTCTGTTCCCCTCCCGGCTGGACCCTGGTCCTGATGCTGTGTGACAGTACACCTGGCTGCATGCGCTGGGAATTTTCACACATTTATTTACCTGTTCTTCTCCCCAGAACAGAGTGCTCCGTCCACCGTCTGCATCCTGCAAGGCCTGGTTTGTGTGGCTGCAGCCACAGCGCCCCCTCTGAGAGCGTCCCTGGGAGCCTGGAGCCCTTGGTGGGAGCAGTTGGGGCTTGTGCAAGAGCATGGTGGGGTGCGATGGGGGGCAGGGGCTTTTGGAGCTGCCTTGCTCAGCCAGGTGCAGGAAGCTGAGGGGTACTGGTTGGGAAACCCCAAGGCCGAGGGAAGTGCAGGTGGCCCTTGCTCTGTGGAGAGGAAGGAGCAGGGGACCTCGATTCCAGGGCAGGCGAGGGAGATCAGGGCAGGCTTGCCGGTGGGAGGGTTGAGAAAGGATCTCAGCCAGGCAGAGCGTGACCTGGAAGAGGAGCATTTCCGGAAGCTCTTAGGGAACAGAAGATGTCAGGGAGTAGCTGACTGGGACAGGGGCCAACGACTATGGAGTTGTAGGGTTGGGGACAGCCTGTTGCCCCCGAGGAGTTTGGAGTGAGAGGCTAGAGGGTACAGCTTGCTCTGCTGTGGTCTGGGTGAGAATGTCACCCTGCCAGAGTGTGGCTGCTTCCAAAGGCAGCTGGTCTCTTGGCAAGGTCCCCTCCTGGCTTGCCCCTCTCAGGGCCTGAGGGTATCTTTGGGCCAGAGGATGCTGTCTGCATGGGCTTCAGTATTCCTCTGGCCCAGCTCTGCCCATCTGGAATTCCAGTTCCAGCGGCTACTTGCTCCTGGGAGCTGAGACCCCAAGATTTGTCTGACCCCAAGAACGACTATGGTCCCTCAGTGGTCAGCTGAGTCAGTGTGGCCCCGCTGTGGCCCCTGCCTCATGCATTTGGTTCATGAGGGACTACAGCTTAGAGCCACTGAGGTGTTATGGGTAGGGCCTCTGTAGGGCCTCTGTCCTCCAAACCCTGGCTGGTGACCACAGTCCACTTCCTTCCCAGGCATCCCACAGCTGGGATGCCCAATGGCAGGTTCGAGGGCCAGTGTAGCTGGCACCATTTCTCAGGTGGGGAAAACCGAGTCCATGTCTCTCTGCGCAAGGGTCCCTTGGGGAGGGCAGACCCACCGCGTCTTATTCTCGAGGCTTCTCTATGCCCCCCGGCCAGGGACAAATGTTTCACGAGCATCTCACGCTGCTCTGGAGCTTTCTGACCAGTTCTTGTGAACTTGACTGATTTTCAATTCCATGTCCCCTCCACTGGGCGAGCGGTGGACTCTTTGCTTGCTCAGGACTGTCCCTAACATTCCCTCTGTGGTCCTGGGCATGATACCCGGAGGCAAAAGCTTAGGCTTTGGGTGTGGAGGCCCAAGGCCCGCAGGAGGTCAGAGGCAGGAAGCAGGTCCGTCAGGAGTCAGAGCCTCCAGTGACATCATTCCCGCCTCAGTGAGCACAGAGCCCAGGCCAGGCACATGGACCAGGAAAGGGAAGACAGCATCCGGTGGCGGGCACAGATGGCGGCCACCTGCCTCCCTGCAGGAGGCCCGTGCCACCGTCACACAGGCTGAAGGGGCAGGGCCTCTAATTCAGGGCTCCTGCCCTCCAAGCCAGATCACCTCATGCTTAGGCCTCCTGGACACCCATGTGGTCAGTCCCCTGGGAGGATGCCAGGAGAGGAACCTGTCTGGGGACCACATAGCAGGTGGAGGGCTTCCTCCCATGAAGGCCAGCGGGGCTGGACAGAACCATCAATAACTGGAGAAGGGATAGAGGTAGTGCAGTGTTTGGATGGGCAGAACCTTCTGGAAACTTCTTTCTGGGACCACTAGAAAGAAGCCTCTCACATTGGCACCAACCCTTGCCAGACTTGGGGAAGTGTCTGAAGGCCTGTGTGTCTCTGTGTCCTCATCTGGACAGTGGGTAAAGCTGGTTGGGGAGAATGGGGAACACTAGTCTCAGAGCCGTGGGTGACTCCTCTTTGGACTAATATCACATTCCCTCTTCCTGAGGCAGGGGATCAGCTGTACCGGGGCCTGGAGGCCTGGGGGCAGCTCTGGGGACAGTTAAGCTCTCCAGCTCCCGGAGACCAGTGGCCTCATGGCCTGAGCCCAGCCCTGCTGGTCCTGGCAGCCGATCAATTGTGATGTCCCCACGCAGCAGGCGACTTGGCCGGATGGACAGGGCCACTTTTGAGGCCAAGTGGGGGCCACCAGGGCTGCACTGGACGCACGAGGAGCCTGTGGGGGCAGGCGTGGGCTCTTTTGGTCACATCTGCTGGAGAGTTCTTGGACAGGGCCACATCCAGGGGTGGGTTTGTGAGTGCGAGGCCAGGGTGGAGGGGGTCTGGGTTTTCAATCCGCCCCTCACTAGTCGCCTCCATTTTTCTTCATCTAATTGCTTTCTCAACATCTTGTGCAATTTCAAATCTTGGGGTCTCTGGGGTTGGGGGCGGGGACCAAGGCCAATGCGGACCACAGAGCCACACAGTGGACCTCTGTAGCCACAGGCTGCACCCCTGAGCATTCCACCAACCACATGGAAAATAGGAGGCTGTCTATGCAGAACACGGACAGACTTGTTCTTGTCATTATTTCCTAAACCCACGGTCCACCCACTATTTACATGGCACTTACATCGTGTCAGGTAGCGTAAGTCATCTGGAAGATCACTTAAAGCCCTTGGGAGGATGGGCAGAGGTTCTGTGCAAATCCTAGGCCACTTATACAAGGAACTTGACCATGTGCAGATTTTGGTATCTGGGGGGGTGCCTGGAGCCAATCCCCAGAGGATACAGAGGGACCACTGTTATCATACTGGTTGAGGGGTCCCTGTGGGCCAGAGGGAGGGGATGCTACCCTCTCCCACTGTCTCTACATGAGGACTGAGCCTCCTGGAGGAAGGTGTCCCCATAGTTCCCTCCTGCCTCAGGGACCTCTCCCTGACCTTCCAGGGCCCTAGGCCAGGCCTTCCCAGCTGGTCTCAGGCCTCAATTCTCTGCATGTCCTTGGCCCCAGGCCCCTTCCTGCACCTTGGTCCCTTGGCACCAGAGAAAACAGTTGGCCCTGGGCTGGCGGAGATCCCCTGGCTTAGGCGGTCTCTGGCTCCGTGGTTTTGCCTAAGGATCCCGCAGCTTTGCTGACTCCCAATGCCCAGGGAAGATGCTTGGCAGGGAGGCTCCCATCCTGTCCCTGGTCACCTTCCAAACCGTGGTCTGGACCTGGACTGGTGCCAGCTCCCAGGAGGAGCACTATTTAAAGAGCCATCCCCAGGCTGCCCCAGCCTGGCTGAAGCACCCAGGAGACTCCAGACCATGGTAGGCCGGGCTGCCTCGCCTCCCGCTGGGGCCAGGTCCCCACGTCTCTGCTGTCCCCCTTCTTAATTCTGACTTTGTTCCTCAACTCTGGTCTCCTCCTCTTGCCCTTGACTTTGTGATTCTAACCTTTACCTCTAGCCTGAACTCACCCTGACCTTGACCTCACCCCTTTCACTGATATCCTTGATCTTGACCTGATGTTGTGCCCAGTCTGACCTTGTCTGACCTCGATGCTTAGATTTGGTCCACCTTAAGGGGTGGCCAGTTCATCCGCGTGGGTTCTGATCTGGGTCTTTGCTTTCCTGGACGTGGTGGGGGCTGTCGAGGTGAAAGCAGGGCAGGGGGGTGAGGTGGAGAGAGAGGCATGAGCCGCGCTTGGGGGCTGCCCAGTGGAGGCTGCCACTCTGCCCTGCTGTGGGGACACAGCTCCTGCGGGGCTGGGGTGGGTCTTGCAGACCGTGTGACTGTGGGGCCCTCCTGCTCACCTTGGCTTTGCCCTTCAGGCCCCATGACACTCACCTGCAGCTGCCCACGGCCCCGGGGTCTCCTTGTGGGCTCTCAGTCTGGCTCTTGTGAGCTTGGGTCTCACCTGCTCTCATTAGTCCCTCGTGGCCTGGGACCTTGAGCTCAGCACCCATGGCTCCCTCTGCCACCCTCTGTTGATCCCCATGTGCAGCTGCACTGGGCTCTCTGGGGACAAGTTCAGGGCCTGGTTTAGCTCTGGGTTTGGGAGATGGGGCACAGGGTCAGCAGGGGTCTAAGACATGCTCTGGTGGTTCAAGGCAGGCATTCTGTTGTTTTTTCAATGGGGAAACCGAAGCTCAGAGAGGGTGGTTTATTTCTTAACATCACAGAGGCTGCAAACAGCAGGGCCTGATTAAACCCAGGCTGGAGTGACCCCCTTCTTCCCTGGGTGTTCCTCTCGGGGGACTCTTATTTTTCAGGGACTCTTAATAAAGGGGAAGTCATGAGACAGCTGGGCTGCCCAGGGCCCTGGCCAGGGCTTGGGGCCTCACGTCTCCCTTCTGTAGCCGGGCAAGATCCCTTCGTCCCTTGCCGAGCTCTGGGCCACAGCAGGGCCTCATGTGACAAGCTGGACATGAACGGCTGAGCAGGGGGCGGGGGTGGGGGTGGCACACTGAGACAGAACAGGTCTGAGAGAGAAAGGGCAGAATATCCTACAGACGGAAGTGATCATTTTTTATTAATCAGAGGGAAATGTATATGTAATTATGTGAGATGAACTCTGCAGGCAAGCTCTTTCTTTATGATGTCTGAAGGGATTTATAAATATTACAGAGGTTTTACAGCATCCTAACGTCCCAGCCGCCCTGCCAGCCCCCTTTCAAAGGATTAGTGGAGACAAAGCACCCAGTAAAAGCTAATTATAAGTCGGCCGGGTGCTGCTGCTCCTGCCTGGGCCCAGGAGCCGGAGGGAAGTGGGGATGAGGGCGGGGTGGGGGCAGGGAGACCACACAGGCACTGGGGTGGGGGCAGCCCCTGCTGAGGGGCTGGCCAGGGGCCCAGCAGCCAGGGTAGCAGGCTGAGCCGAGGGAGCCCAGCCTTCCACCTCTCCCTCCATGAGGCCAAGGACAGTCTCTTTCAAGGGCCAACTCAGTGACAGGCCCCCAGAAGGTCCCTGGTGGGGTCCTGGGGACATAGAGCTTTCAGCAAATGCAGAGTGATGGACTCTCAGGTACCAGGATAACCTGGCAGAAGCCCTTGCAGGCAGGAAGGCCTGCCAGAGACCTAGGGCTGGTGCCACGTGGTTGGCGGGCTGCCCCACCTGAGCCCAGGTGGGACCTGACTAAGCTGTAACCATCTATGGACTGATCTGCTCTGAGCCACGTCCGGGGTGGGGCCAGAGAGACCACAGATGGGACAGAATAGGTGTCACCCCCCGAGGTCTTAGTTGAGCAGGCAGACATGGAGAGAGAAGCGGCAAGACAGCGTGAGATGTTCTCTGGCGGCTGTCAGTTCCAGGTGCGTGTGGGAGGGCTTCCTGGAGGAAGAGTCTTCCCGGAAGGCTGGGAAGGCATTGTGGACACAGCGGGAGGGGGCAGGGCAGACACTGGGGGCAAAAGCAGCTCAGAGCGGGTTTGGGGAAATGGAAGACCCAGGTGGGAGGGAGGAGAAACTTCGGAAGGTGACAAGGGACAAATCTTGCAGGACATTGTGCTGAGGACACTAAGAAGCTTTTAGCAGCTGGACAAGGCCAGATTGCAGCTGGAGCAGAGGGGATGGGATCCCCGACACAGTGCAGAGGGCCCCCTCTGTGCCACACTGGGAGCCGGGTGGGGTGGGGGCAGGCAGGAGGCAGGTGCCTGGCCCTGTGTGTGGGAGGCAGGGAAGGGGATCCTCGGGCTTCTTGCCTGGGCTGGAAAACGCCCTGATTATCGCCAAGGCTTCCTGGGAGCCAGGCCTGTCTGCTGCGGGCACCAGGAGACAGGCCGGGTCATTCAGGCCCTTGATGGTCTGGGAGATGCGCTGGGCTGGGGCTGACCTCCTGAGGAAGGGGCAGCTGTGAGGCCTCACCTGGTCCCTGACAGGCACCCAGAAGAGCCCGGAAGAGAGTGGAAGGAGGAGCCAGCTCCAATGTCTTCTCCATGTTCGATCAGTCCCAGATCCAGGAGTTCAAGGAGGTTGGTCAGCGGCCCCAGGGGACAGATGCACAGAATTGCACAGAGTCAGCCTTGTGGCCCGGGCTTCTCAACCATGTCCTCATTTTTCGGGGCCACCCTGGTGTGCCTCAGAGACTGGAGATGATGGACTGGCTGCCCTGGGGAAGCCCCTGCTGTCTCTGAACCTCGGCCTGTACTTGCGTGTGACCTCGGGGGAGGCCTTTTTCTTTCTGAGCCTCAGTTTCCATCTCTGTAAACCTGGGCTGCTGAGAGCCTGAGAGGAGGGGACAAGCGCAGAGCCCACAGGGTGCTGAACCCAGTAGCTGCTCAAGAGGACGGCCATGCCCTTGGGCTCTGTGCGGCTAAGCTGGGCAGCTGGAGGCCCGGGGCCCTGGCTGAGGTTCCTGGGCAGCCGCTGGCGGGAGCGCTGCTCCTGGGGGTGGTGCTGGGACTCCCAGCGGGATCGTGGCTGAGCGCTGGTCTCTGCCAGGCCTTCACCATCATGGACCAGAACCGGGATGGCTTCATTGACAAGGAGGACCTGAGGGACACATTTGCAGCCCTGGGTAGGTGTCCTGCAGCCGGGGACGCGTGGGCCTGGGTTGGAGCCCAGCCCGGGCCACCTGGGAGCAGCAGGTGTGGCAATGAGGAGCCAGGGTGGGGACGCTGCCAGGAAGGTCAGGGAGGTTCTTGGACGCAAGGAGGACCTGGGCCAGGAAGGGGCTCTACGGGGGTGCAACAGCCTGTGTGACGTCCTGGGGGGACGAGGGATCAACACAGCAGGGGAAGAAGTGGGGGGCAACTGCCGGGGAAGGGTTTAGGCACTGATGGGGGTGGGGTGGGGGGACACATGGCCAAGCCACTTCTGGATGAGCCTCGAGCCCCGGCCACCTGAGCGTCCAGTGGGACCACGGGGCCTGCGTGAGCCATGAGGCCTGGGGCCCCTCCTGCGGCTCTCGTGGGGCTCAGTTTCCTTATCTGCAAACTGGGGCCGAGGAGGGTGAGGTCCCTGCAGACTGTGGGTTGAATGCCCCCCGCAGGACCCCACAGGTGGGTAGGGCTTTAGGGATCCGTGTGGGATGGCAGAGCTGGGACACCTGCAGGACCTCCCTGGCTGGCTGCCCACAGGGCCCAGATCCTCCCACCTCTCTCCTCCCCCAGGCCGCATCAACGTCAAGAATGAGGAGCTGGAGGCCATGGTGAAGGAGGCCCCCGGGCCCATCAACTTCACGGTCTTCCTCACCATGTTTGGGGAGAAGCTCAAGGGTGAGCAGGGGTCCTGGGGCCTGGGAGGGACTGGGGGCCTGAGATCTGGTCATCATGGGTGGGACCATACGTGACCCCCAGACACTAGCCCCTAGGGCACACACCCTGCCTCAGTCCCCCCATAGCCTGCACGGTGGAGGTCACTGTCACAGCCCCTGCCTTGCATGGCCTTGGTCTACCTGCCTGCTCTGCCTCACTGTCCCCAGCTGAAGGGGCTGGTGCCCAGGCAGAAAGGTTTGTCAGGGAAGGGGTTTCCACAAATGACCGCCACCACCTCCGGGGCTGGTTACTCACCTGGTTTTATTCTGTAGTCACAACGGCTCCCAGGGAAAGGATCAGGGAACTCCTTTCACAAATGATGAGTCAGAGGAGGCTCAGAGAGGTTGTGACACCTGACCAAGGTGCCCCAGCAAGAAAATGGCCAGGATAGGGCCACACCTGGGACTCTGGCTCTAATTGCTGCTTCCTAGACAGCACCAGGCTGTGGCAGAAGGCGGGGACCATCCCCAGCCTCTTTCCTGGTGCTGGGGGTGCCCCTAGGATGTGACCAGGACAGTCTGGGCTCCGGCTGCCCTGGGAGGTGAGTACCGTTGTCATGAGACTCCCAGACTGCTCCTGCCTGACGCCCTCCCTCGGTCCCCTTGCCTCAGCTGGGCCTGGGTTCAGGCCCTGGCCCCCCAGGGACACTCAGGCTTATTTACTTTCTGTACCTTCGCCTTTGTCTGTGAGTGGGAGTGACGCAGATCCCGAGGCTGCGGTAACAAGTGGCCTCACACTCAGTGGCCCAGACAAGAGCCACATTCTCATAGCTCGGGGTCTGGACACCTGGACCTGGCAGGACCCTGTGTTCTCCAGCTCCAGGGGAGAACCCCTCTGTGCCTGGCCCAGCTTCCTGTGGCCCACGGCAGCCCCCTGCCAGCCTGGAGACCTCCAGGGCCTCCTCCTCAGCCGAACTTGGCCTCCTTCCTATAGGGACACTTGTCACTGGAGTAAGGCCCACTGGGAGAATCCAAGATGATCTTCTCCCCTCAAAGATTTTAACTTGCATCTGCAAAGTGTTAGGACACTGAGGGACAAGGAAGCCGAGCACCCTCCTCTGGGCTGGCTTTGAACTTGGGTCTGTGTGGCTGAGTCTGGAGCACCAGGGGGCCCACGGCCCAGCAGCTGCTAGGAGGATCGTTCCCAGGCCCCTGACCACTTCCTGGGAGAGCTCAGAAGCCTGAGGGAGACAGGCTGGGGCAGGCTCTGCAGCAGAGACGCGGATGACCCCAGCTGGTGGCTCTAACCTTGAGGGGGGGGTGGCCTCCATCTTTGAATCTGAGAGATGTGACTCAGGGATACTTGTTATGGCCGGCGGGAAGCCTGGGCAAGCAGTCTTTGGTGGCCAAGGAGGTCAGCCCAGGGGCCTGACCCAGTGGGCGAGGCAGGGTACACCCTGCCTGGGTGTGGGGTGTGTCAGGTGAGCGGTTCCCTGAGAGCCTCTGAGTGCTCAGGGGAGGAGGGGGCTCTCAGCTCCTGTGGGGGTGGCCTGTCCTACAGATGGAGAGATTGAGGCCGAGGTTCCAGTTGGTCTGCGGCCGAACTGGAGATGTGGCCGGGGCCTGGTGGGGGCCGCAGGGCTCCAGCTTTTCCTCATCTGTGCAGGGACACGGGGCCTGTCATGTGAACTTGGCCAAGTCTGCGTTGGAGGCTTGCGTGAGAGGCCAGTGGCCTGGAGGGCAGGGGGCGGGGCACCTCATCCCACTAATTGGGACAGGAGACTTTTCATGAGGTTCCCCAGAGCAAGGATGAGAAGCAGCCCCTCTGCAGCTGCTTTTATGAGTTTGTAGGCCCCAGAGCAGAGGCCCACTCCAGGGAGGAGGCCGGGGCATACTAGTGTCCAGCATCTGGAACTGGACCATCTGAGTCCAGGGCACCATCCTCAGGAGGAGGCTGGAACCAGCCACAAACTGGCCCCAGCAGAGGCCTCTTCAAAGACAGCTGCTCTCAGCTGATGGATGTGATCTAGGAGACCAAGACCTCAGAGCAGAGGCCGCATGCTGCCTCCAGCCCCATCCTCTGACCCCTGCA
Source organism: Xerus rutilus (assembly GCA_028644305.1). NCBI lineage: Eukaryota > Metazoa > Chordata > Mammalia > Rodentia > Sciuridae > Xerus > Xerus rutilus. Next base: position 6,172,786 of record CM053415.1, read on the forward strand.
CCCTGGCTTGCCTGCCTGCCTGACCTCAGGGCCCTGAGCCCTGCTGCAGGACTCCCTCTAGGCGCCCCCAGGCCAGCAGGGCCGGCTTGTGTCAGGCGCCATCACCGGGGGCCAGTCTCACCCTGACCTGGATGAGCTTCCCGTCTGAAGGGGGAGAAGGTGGCGGGAGGAACAGGGCACTCCAGGGGTCCCCAGAGGTACATCACATCCCCCTTCTCTTGGGGGGCCTCAGGCAGGCAGTGGAATCTCCTGGGCCTCAGTTTCCCCAGTGGTATAAGGAGGGGCCCTTAAGCCCACGGTGGGGACCAGAACCTATCTTCTGACGACAGCTTTCCCCAAAGCCACACAAGCGCTAAAAACCAGAACTGCCCCGGCCACGCTGCCACTAGCCTGTTGGCCTAAGCAACCCCTGGGTGGGTCAATCTTGCAAACCCTCCAAGGCCACTGTTCAAGTCCCACATGCAGAACTTTTCGTCCTCCATGCACGACCTCTGTGCACAGCTTGGGTAATACATGAGCCCCAGAGCTACCGTCACCTAGATCTCAATGATCACTCAAGAGCAGTTTCAAGATATTGAACAAATCACTGAACCTCTCTGAGCCTCCGTTTCTTCATCTATAAAATAGAGACAGAAGGGTTAAGCACACAGTTAATACCCAGGGTGTCCATGTCCAGTTGTGCAGGTTGTTCATGACCTCACGCCTATGGAGCTGTTGTCTATTATCACTCTCACTTGTCTCTCGGGATCGTCCCTGCTCTTGCTTCGAGTGGCTTGGCACTCGCTATGGAGCAGAAGTTGGGAGCCACAGGACTGGTCCTCACCTCCAGTCCCTGCCCACCTGGCACCTACCTCTTTCTCCGCCCTGTGTGTGGCTGCCAGGCACAGACCCAGAGGAGACCATCCTCCATGCCTTCAAGGTGTTCGACACTGAAGGGAAGGGGTTCGTCAAGGCCGACCTGTGAGTGCCCTGCCCGCCTTGGGGTTTTCTCTCCCCAGACGCTCAGAGGATGCACGGGCTTGGGTGGGTCCGGGTGGGTGGCGGCCCTGTTCCCTCTCCCACCCTGGACTCAGCCCAGCGGGGCAGCTCCCTGTCAGGAGGCCACTGCCCAGCCTCGCCCCTCCTCACGTCTCTTTCCCTCTCGGGGCTTCGGCATCCCCATCTGCAGGCGTGTGGGTGTGGAAAGGGAGCGTGGGGTCACTCAGGGAGGGCTTCCCAGTCGTGGGAAGGAGGCAGAGGGGTCCTTGAAGGAGACCACAGGTGGCCTGGTGGGGGGCAGGGAACAGCATTCCTGATGCAGGAACAGAGAGCGGGAAGGGCCAGGGCTTGGCATGGGGGGTGCAGGTGAATGTGGGGTGGCGGATACCGAGCACAGAGGGAGTAGCTCCTGGGTGGGGGGGTCACACACTAGCCGGGGCCCCCAGGTCTGCTCTGGGAGCATGGAAGAGCCTTCGAGTCCCTTCCCATGGGTTCAGAGGGGCAGAGAGCCCCAGGTTGGGAAGTAGCAGCCAGGCCCTGGGGGCTGCGCCCACCTCTGAGCTGTGCCCACCTCTGAGCTGCGCCCAGGAGGCCCCTTCTGAACCTCGCTGAGCCTGGGTTGGTGGCTCTGGGCTCTGGGTGGCTCGGGCACCGCCCGAGCACATGCCGCCTGACCATGACCATGGTGCTTCTGGTCGTGAGGGTCGTTTTACAGTCACCAGAGGCCTCAGTGTGTGGGTGGAGGTGAGGGGGCGCCCATCTCACGTGATCTCACCCAAGAGTGTGAGTCAGACTCCTGGGGGCACCAGGGACGGCTGAGGGCTTCTGCAGCGCCCTCCTTCCATTCCCCCACCCCCGTTTTGGTCCCGCCCCCTACTCTCTCCCATCAGCATGACAGGGCTGGGAGGAACCCATCAGGGACCCAGTTTGGGAATGGAAGGTGCTTCCCCAGGCCCCGGGACCTGGAAGAGGTGGCTGCTGGCCAGACAGGCCACAAGACGTGGCTCTGGTTGAAACAGAGTCTGTGGCAAGTCCCCCGCTCGGGAGCTGGAAACTGTGACTGTCCCACAGAAACATAAATAATGGAAAATGTGCATTGGTACCGAGTGGGGCTTGCTGTTGCAGGCACCAGGGACACTCTGGGTGCACCGGGCCTGGCTTGGCCCTCTGATCATCCTGTCCACCCAGTCCCCTTCATCCCAGCAAGGTCCCCCAGGGTCAGGGGGATTGGTCCCCTTGTGTGGAGGCTCCAGCGGGGCTCTGGGTCCCACCTGTGGCTGCTCCTCTGGCCCCATGGAGCTGCTGTCCTGAATGCCAAGGGGGACAGGCCCCACCCTGCCACTGTCCTGATATGGGATATTGGGCAAGTCATAGCCCACCCCAGCTTCAGCATCCCCCTCAGGGAAAGGGGAATCCTGTACTCATTTCTCGGGTCCAAGAGGACCCAGACCCGGGCAAGCCTTCGTGTGCATCTTAGTGTCTGTGAAATGCTGCCCAGGTGTCAGCAAAAGTCACCATCTAGAAACAAAAGTACATAAAGACAAGACAAAAGAGGTCCCGGGGTCCTGGCATCTCCCCTCAATGATCTTTTTTTGATACCAGGGATTGAACTCATGGGTAGTTAACCACTGAGCCACATCCCCAGCCTTTTAAAATATTTTATTTAGAGACAGGGTCTCACTGAGTTGCTTAGGGCCTTGCTAAATTGCTGGGGCTGGCTTTGAACTCACGATCCTCCTGCCTCAGCCTCCTGAGCTGCTGGGATTACAGGCCTGAGCTACCATGCCCAGCTTCAATGACCTTAAAGTCGATTATCGAAACACCCTGGGAATCAGAGTGGCCCCAAGGTGGGATCTCAAGGTCATTTCATCTGGTTCCCACCTGCTGCTGGGGGGAGAGAGGGCCTGGATGACAGAGGAGGCTGTCTGAGGGCTGGAGTGCCAGCCCCAGGGTGGTGTCCTGGGCCAGGACTCCCCTGTCCCCATCACCCTTGGGACCTGCATGCCCACCTGGGGCAGCCCTTCCCCTGGACATGACCACGTCTGTCCATGAACAGCATCAAAGAGAAGCTCATGACCCAGGCGGACAGGTTCAGCGAGGAGGAGGTAGGTGTGGGTTTTGGGGCGCCCGGGTCCCCTGACCCCGGTCAGCACTGCTCCAGGCTGAGCCCCGCTGCCTCCTCAGGTGAAGCAGATGTTTGCAGCTTTCCCACCAGACACGTGTGGCAACCTGGACTACAGGAACCTGTGCTACGTCATCACCCACGGCGAGGAGAAGGACTAGCAGGCGTGGACGTCCCCCAGTCCAGGGTCAGCCAAGGCTGGGGTGGGGCAGCCCCCGGGAAAAGGCTCCCCCGTCCTCTGGGTCAGGCCCGAGCAAGAATAAACGGCACTAGGATCTGAGTGTGCGTGATGGATGGTCCGCTGAGGGAGATGGCAAAACTTTCCTATCGTGTTGGTTTTTCCGAAACGTTCGTCCTGGCTTTGCTCAGCTGTTCCTGATGAGCTGGTTGAGAGCCATTTGACAGTTTTAATGCTCCCCAGCTGGGCCCAGGACAGGGCCTTGGTTCGTGTGGCTCTTATTGAGTGCCTAGTGCGTGGCAGAGCCTATGCCAGTCCCGGGGACTTGAAGGTGAGCCAGATGCACCCATGGGCAGGAGGATCACACTGACTGTGGTGAGGGAGACAGTTGGAGGGGACAGAAAGGGGGACAGGAAAACCGTGGAGAAGAGGAAGGAGCAAGAAGGAGCTGGGCATAGCAGAGTTGGAGAGGAGGTGGGTAGAGCCCAGGGGTATTTAGAGGACAGGAGAAGACTCTTGAACAGGCCACTCAGCACAGGATAAAAAGAATGCAGAATAACACCAGGTGTGGTGGCACAACCTGTAATCCCAGCAGCTTGGGAGGCTGGGGCAGGAGGATCTCGAATTCAAGGCCAGCCTCAGCAACTTAGCAAGGCCCTAAGTAACTCAGTGAGAGCCTGTCTCTAAACACACAAAGAAAGAAAGAAAGAAAGAAAGAAAGGGAGGGAGGGAGGGAGGGAGGAAGGAAGGAAGAAAGAAAGAAAAGAAAAGAAAGAAAGGGCCGGGGACATGGTTCAGTGGTTAGGCACCCCTGGGTTCAATCCCTGGTACCCAAAACAACAACAAAAAACTGCAATACAGTGGCAGGTCCAGCTGAGTGGCTAAAATAAACAGATGGACAAAATCTCAAATGCTGACGAGGGAGTGGGCTAACAAGTCAGCCACTTTGAGACACTGTCAGAGTCTATTCAAGTTAAAGATGTGCAGATCCTGACCCTTCCACTCCTGAGTATGTGCCCCAGAGACGCCCATCACATGTCCATTGAAGGACACGGGGGGAATTTACAGAGTTATAAGACCCAGAGGGGAAACTACACTGGCCTCAGTGTAGGGCGACACTGATGGAGAAGCCACAGCCTATCTGCCTGTGGGAACCGAGCCCAGCAAGATGACCACGTTTCCAATACACACAGCAACTTGTTGATACTTGTATGAATTGTCTCGCAGGAGGGGAGGTCTTTTATACTTAAAAACCAAACCTGCTTATTGAGATATGGTTTACACACCACCACACTAACCATTTTAGAGTGGCTTTTGGTACATCCATGAGGCTGTCTATGTCCACAGCATTCTGTCACCCCAAAAAGAAGTCTGTTAGGGGTCACTCCCCAGTGCCTAGAAACCTGGGTGTAAACCTATGTAAAAGACCCTGGAGCTGAACCATTAAGATATGTGCACCACATGCACATTATTACATGTATGTTATATCATAGGAGGGGAGAGAGGAGAGAGCGTGCTCCCAGGGCCTGCTCAGGAGGGACGGTGGAGAACCCTTGGGGATTGAGGGGTGCGGGAGGAGACATGGCTTTGGTGACCCATGGAACTGTGCCTAGAGAGAGCCCAGAGGAGAAATATCTCTGGAGAGAGGGGCTGAGTGCGGTTGGAGGGGCACTACGCATGCAGCTGGGAAGCCCAGGAGGTCGACGGATGTCATGTCTACAGCTCCAGTCTGCAGCAGAGCCAGGGCCTGGGTGAGCCTGTGCTGTCCACACTGGGAGCAGGAGCAGATTGGGAGACCTGAGGATTTGGATGAGGAGAAAGCCAGGTGCAGTGGTGCACGCCTGTAATCCCAGCAGCTCGGGAGGCTGAGGCAGGAGGATCATGAGTTCAAACCCAGCCTCAGCAATTTAGTGAAGCCCTAAGCAACTCAGTGAGACTCTGTCTCTAAATAAAATATAAAAAGGGCTGGGGATGTGACTCAGTGGTTAAGTGCCCCTGGGTTCAATCCCTGGTGCCAAAAAAAAAAAAAAAAGGATGAGGGCAGATACACAGACCCCCTGGTCTTGGCAGTGCCCACCCCTGGGCCGAAGTCTGTGTGTTCATGAATTTACCTCCTGCACAGGAGCTTGTGAAGGAAACTAAGGCCTGGAGCCCACCCAGGGTCCGTGGCGGAGCTTGCTGTGGGGCCTGCAGCCCAGCCCTAAGCCTGCACCCCAGGTCCTGCCCACACTGGCTCCCCATGCAGAATGCCCTGGGCAGGGGCACGCCAACAGCCGGATGTCACAGGGAGAGCAGAGCCGTGCTCCCTGGCCCCTGGGTCACAGCGGCAGGTCTCTCTGCCTCTCCTCCTGAGCTCTTCTGCCTCAGGGGGCGGTGGGAGAGAAAGGTGCCTGTGGGCCTGGAGCTCCCGGCCCAGGACCTGGGCTGCTGGAGGGGATCTGGAGCTCTCGCCCTTCCTCCAGGCAGGCCTGGCCCCCTCTTGCTCTCTAAGACTTTGGCATTCCTCGAAACCATGGCCCGTGCCCTGTCTCTGCCACTGACAAGCTTGCCAGACCTGTTTGGGTCCCACAGAACCGCCCGAGCCAAGACTGGAGGGAGGGGTCACCCCGGCCACAAGTGCCTGCCTGCCTGAAGTTCCACTCCCAACAGCCCCTGGGCCTGCCAACCCACAAGGGCCCGGCTTCCCCGGAACACGGCAGCTGGGGAGGCCAGAGGGACTCCAGGAGGCTCGGAGAGGAAGCCTCCAAACTTCTGCCCTCTGTTCACTTTACCTTCTGTCCTGGGGCCCAGAGTTGATCCATGACACCACTGCCACCTGCCTGTCCTTAAGGCCTCTGGCTGGCTGCAGGGCAAGGTGGGCCCCCAGGCCTGGGTTGGCCCAGGCCAGGCGTGGGGCTGCTGGAGAGGCATGGCACTGCTTGCTGGAGGTCTCTCCTTCCCCAGACGAGGGTCCTTGGTGGCTGCCCCTGATCTGGGTCCTCGGCAGAGGCCTTCTGTTGCTATGACTCCGTCCATGTCTCCAGCAATGCCCGGGCAGCTCTGCCTGGCCCCGATGGGCCCTGCTGTAGCCAGGCTTCTGGGGCACTGCACAGGGCTGCCCTCCCAGGGCTGGGGGTGGAGGCTCCTGAGACAGAGGGATAGACAACTGCAATCCCAATGGGGAGAGGCCAGGACAGGGGGATGGGGAGAAGGCTGGAGAGAGTGTCCTGGGATGTGTGTTAATGGACACACTGTCTGGCCTGAGTCAGACCTGGAATCAGTGGGCCCCTTGCTGGCCTCCCTGACCCACACTCACACTCCTCTGTGCTCTGGGTTCCCACTGCACTGTTTCATTTGCTTCCCTGCAAGTCCGGTTTCTTCCTGCCCCAGGGCCTTTGCTCATGCGGTTCCCTCTATCTGGATCCCTGTCCTGCCCAGCACCAGTTGCCCCCTACTCAGCTCAGTGGCACATGCTCACTCTCCGAGTGCTTTTAGGACATCAAACGCTTTTGTCAGGGAGTTGTTAAAATAGTGTCTATCTCCACCCAGCATGGTGGCGTGCTCCTGCAGTCCAGCCACTTGGGAGGCTGAGACAGGAGGATCACAAGTTCAAGGTCAGCCTCAGCAACTTAGAGAGACTCTGTCTCAAAATAAGAAAAAGGACTAGGGATGTGGCTCAGTCCTAAAGCACCTTTGGGTCAATCCCCACTACCAAAAAAGGGTGAGTCTCCTCACCATGCCATAAGATCCTAGGGTGGGGACAGTGTGGAGTGTGCCCACCACAGTGCCCCCAGCACCCTACACAGGGCCTGGCACATACAAGATGCTTAGAAAACACTTGACCAAGCTGACTGGCGTGAGTCATCTGGAGGCCACTTGGCGGCTCTGGGCCTCCACCAGGACACTGGGACCCAGAGGCTGAGGCTGGACCTTAGATATCTGGAGCCCTCCCTGGGCCCCCACAGGATCTTCCCTGACTGTCTAGGCCTCTGTCTCCCCGTGAGCAGAATAGGATCCCGTGGCCCTTGGGGTCTCAGACCTCCAGCTCCCAGGGTGGCTGTGGTCATTCTTGGGCCTACCTGGTGGCTGTGTTGCCTGTCAGGGGACCTGTCTCCTGAGCTGGCCACACTGGCCCTTCTAGCGTTCTTGGTGGCCCCAGCAGCCCTGGTGGGTAGGTGAGGGGCAGCAAGCCAGGCGGGGCGGGGCAGGGAGCTGGGAGCCAGGCTGGCCTTGCCCTGGCCCGCCGGCTCCCCCGCCAGCTGCATCTCATTGCGGGTAATGAGCCCAGCGAGATGCCTGTGTCCCGGCATTTCATTTTCCACTCGGGATCCATCAGCCGGGGCCTTCGGACAGTGGCCCTCATATAAATCATGAGGGGGTCTCTGTTAAGAGAAATGGCAAATTCCTTCCACTCATGTGGCTGGCTAAATTGACTCTGAGAGCAGATTCCCTCCTGGCGCTTGCTCAAGAATGGCCAAGTCCTTTGAAGGTCCTTCCAGGACGGACCCCAGGGGCTTGGAGCCGGCTGGGCGGGGAATCTCCCTGGGAGCCTCTGCTGACCGCAGAAGGGTGGGGCCCCTCAGGGACAGCGCGGCTGGGGGAGAGACCCTGCCTGACGCCGGACTCTGCCATCCCTAGGTCTCCATGGCAACGCTGGGGGAGACTGCACCTTTTCACACCTAGGGAGGGGCTAGGGGCAGGGGATCTTGGTGATCTTATCCCTGGACACCAGGACACAGAGCAATGAAAGGTCCCTGTGGAATTTCAGGCCTCAGGGGGTGGTGGAGGCTTGTGGTGTGAGGTTCTGAGGGGATGCCCGGCGGCCACAGAGCTGTCTGCTGGGGAATTTTATTCCATGCCCACTGCCAGGAGCCCTGGGCTGGCCAAGGACCGCAGCATGGCTGGGGGCTGGGCTGGACCTCCGGGGCCCTGAGGGTCTGTCTCCCACAAGGCCCTCCTCAGGCCTCTGTGGATGAAGCTGGAGAGAAGTCCTGCCAGGGCCTGTGCAGCCCTGAAGTCTGAGCACTTCCGGGTGGGTGACCCTGGGCAAGTCACTGACCTCACTGGGACTCATTTCCTCTATTTGGAAAGTAGAGGTTATGCTAGTGCTAATGTCCGAGGGCGAATCCTCCCTTCCATCAGGCCAGGCGTGGGGGACCAACGGCAGACAGAGCAGACGGTATCCGGGACAATGACATTGAGATCAACAAAGAACTCAGGGTGGTAGAAAGGTGGGCGGGTTGAACCAGGACTGTGTCGGACAGGCTAGGAGTTCATCCCACTCCTCCAGAGTGACATGAATCAAAAGGTGACTTATTGATCCAGATGACAGGTGCCACGTCAGGAGAATATGAAGCACGTGGATAGCACCAAGAAGATGCCCAATCTAGCCTGGAAGGCTTCCTGGAGGAGGAAGATGCTGAATGAGTGGGAGAAACTCAGACGCAGAAGAGATGACGGACGACAGGCCTCCAGGTGGAAGGTACAGGAAGAGGGTGTCCTTCCAGAAAGCTCACCGAGGAGAGAGAGAGGCCAGCTAGAATTGAACATCCCTGCTTTGTTTTCAGAGTATTTTTCTGGTCCCCTTCTATTTCTGGCACGTAGGGCTAGCTTTTCATTTTGGGAAGTGAGTTTTATTACTATTTTTTTTTTGATACATGAAGTCTTTCTTTAAAATAAACGTATGCGCACAAGTCGATTTCAGGAAAAAGATGAATGTAAACAATATTTAGACCAAAATCATGAAGCAGGGACGGCAATCACTGAGGTTTTGGAAGAACTGAGTTCTAGAGAAGAGACCGGGGGAGGCCGTCCTGCTGGCCAGCGCTGTAGAACTCTCCGGAACGTGGATTCCAGATCCTGCACCTTCCGCACTGAGTCGCTTTTCAGTCTTAAACCCAGATCTCCTTGCACAAAGAAGCTTGATCCTGGATCCCACAGAGGTGGGGTGGGGCCAGGGGAGTGTGGCTGCTTGCTGACAGACAGACAGACAGACAGACAAAGAGGCTCCCAGCCATGGGGGCGTTGGTGGCCTGGCACAAACATTAGCTCAGAGTTGATCTTCCTGAAGCCAAGCTCCCTGGGTGACTCGGGAGCCAGCTCCGTGCAGCTGTTGTGGCATGAGAAGGCACTTTGCATATGGTGCCTGTCCTGTCCCTGAGGACAGCCCGGGGCCACACCCCCACCCCTGCCTGCCTGCCCTCTCCTGCCCGGGCCTCCAGCTTGGTGTGGCTCAGGACTCTGTCTCGAGCTAACCCCTGCAGGAGGGGCCCTTTGACTCTTCCTTCTTGGTTGAGTTGAGGCCACCTGGTCGTACTTGACCAATGCAGGAGCCGCAGAGGCTTCCCTGCCAGCCTCTCCCCTTGGGGTCAGCAGGCTCAGCTGACCAGAAGCTGAGGCCACCCAGCACAGGGATGCAGTGGCCAGAGGAGCTCATGGCATCTAAGGCTACATTGACGGAGCTGTCACAGCGAGGACAAGGAAGAGTATGGTCCTCTCGCCCCAGCAGGGCTGGGCCCCACTTTTTCTGGGACACAAAGAGACAGAGACAAGCCCAAGAGGTCAGGGTGGGGGTAGGGAGGAGGCTGGAGACAGCGCCCCTGGGCGGGGGAAGGGACTCCCGTCTCCACGCCTGTCCATGGGCAGAGAGGGAGGCTGGCTGAGGGCCTCAAATGGCAGGGCTGGGCACACGCTGGGAGCAGCAAGGGCCCAGAGCTGGGACTGCTCCGAGGACGGGCTCCCTGCCAGCTGAGCCACCGTAGGGACAGGTGCCCCACTAGGGAGTGAACTTCCTGTGACTAGAGGTGTGCAAGCTGGGGCCGGTGGCTGCAGGCAGGAAGGGGACGGGCCGGCATTCCTCAGGTTTGCACACCCCTAGCCGTCACCTGGCCCAGAGTCAGAACCCACCACAGCCTGGACCAGAAGGGCCTCAGGCCTACTCCAGTGCCCTGCGAACACAGGAGGAGGCCTAGGCCCAGGACGGGGGCCCATTTGTCCCCTTCATCTGACCTTGTCACTCCTGAACACTCAGAAGTGTCCTGCGCTTGGGGCTCTGGGGCTACTGTGGGCATTGGGGGTGGGGACCAAACACGTCCACATGGGGCCTCTTGGGTGGTGACCAAGGGCCTGTAGGGTGGGGCTTTAGGTCATCGGGGACTCCTTGCCTCAGGCAGAGGGTATCCTGGAGAGGGGTCCAGGCTGAGCAGATCCTGGCCTATAGGTGCCCCAGACCTCTCTGCTGCCAGGAGGACTCTGGGTAGGAGTGTCTGGAGGGCGTGGGCCTGGCCTGGGTGGGAGGGAGAGCCGGCCTGGAGCCACCCTAATCCGGGGCTTAGTTTTAAAACTGGTAGTTGCAGCTTTCATTGGATTGTCCAGACACCGCGGGCGGGGGGCGGGCACACCCAGATCCCAGCCCGTTTCAGAGAGTGACTGTATCTCTCGAGGACTAGGAGCAGGGGAAGGTGGGGAGAGGCAGGGGTTGGGGATCTCAGTGGAGGCATTTGGGGTAAGAAAACCCCAGTCCCGCCCCTTAGGCTGTGTGACCTCTAGGCTAGTGACTTAAGCTCTCTGGACCCTCATATTCCTCATCAGAGAGACATGGTGAGGGGTATTCACCTCCTGGGCTAGCACTTGCTGCAGGGCCGGCCCTGGACTTGGGGGACCCCAGCCTGTGCCTGGCCTGTCAGCGCGCGGCCCTTGTGGCCCCACAGCGCCATCTACTGGCAGCCCAGCAGCCTCGCGGCTTGGGCTTCCCCAAGCTCGTATTCCCAGAACGGAGCCCTGGGGCCTGGCTTGAGGGGAAACAGCCACAAGGGGCAGGTCTGTTGGCACCTGATTCAAACTTGTCGGCCTAGGGTTCTCTTCTCACAGGCCTCAAGGGCCCAGTGCTGTAGCTTGAGGTGCCCCCATTCAGGAACCCCGACAGCCCCCTGGCCGATGATGGGGATGGGAGGAAATGTCTCTCTCTGGCCCCAACCTGTGTCCGCTGGGCATGTGGTCCTGAACACCCTGTCCCCTCTGCCATCCCCGGCTTCCTGGACTGCACAAGGGGCTGCGTTACTCCTCCAGCTGCTTCTGCTCCGAGAACCCTTGGCTCTCTCTTCCTCTCCTGTCTGTCCATCGGGTACTGACTATCCAGCTTCCTGGCTGCCACCGTGGGCGTCCAAGGGCCCAGGATGCAGTACAAGGCACAGAGTCCCAGCACAGTCCCAAGTGGTAGGCTGGCCTCCTCAAGCGCTGGCCCAGCCTGCTCCTGCTCCACGTGGGCCTCCGGCTTAGTGGAGAATACCCTCTTCCGTTCTGCTAAGGACTGGTTCTCCTTCCTGCTCTAGCCCTGGGCTGCGTCAGGTGCTCGTGGGTACACAAGCATCTCACCAAAGCCTGGAGACCTGAGCCAGCCCTGGCATGTGCTGACACAGTGCAGAGGGAAGTGGTGGCCCAGAACACCGTCACCCAGCGTGGCAGACTCTGCGATGAAACTCAGACCAGGCTGGGCCCACAGGAGCCCTGGCTGGGGGCTGGAGACCCTCACTGGGCAGGCACTCCTGAGTAAGGGCCATGTCTAGACAAGACTGCAGTGGGCAGGGTGAGCTCCCCGTCATGACCCTGAGGGTCGGGTCTGGGAGGTGGACGAGGTCCCATTTTACAGATGAGGAAGCTGAGGCTCAGAGAGGTGAATGTCCTTGGATACTCAGGCAGGAATGGACCCAAAGTCAGGGCTGAGGACTCCAGGCCTGGTGCTCTCTCCACTGTCTGACACTAAAGCTCCCATCCCCTGCTTGCAGGGGGCTTACACCCAGGGCAGGATGGGAGAGGCTGGAGCTGGAGGGGGACTAACCTGTTCTGAGCACCTGTGTGCTGTGTGTGCTGGCCAACCTGTCCGAAACCTGCACCGGTCTCCGTGTTGTTTGGGGGGTGGGGGCATTGGGTGCTGATATCCCCATTCTGCAGGTGAGGAGACTGAGGCTCAGAGGAGCTGAAATACCGTCTAAGGGCTGGTCTGCCCTCCAATCCTGCTCTCTGCTCTGAGGTTGCCATCTGGCAGCCCTGCCACTGTCCAGGGACTTCCTGAAAGCATCAGGTTTTTTGCAAGTTGTACTGGGGTCCTTCCCTTGATCAGGCTCATATGGGGCCCCAGCCTCTGCTCTTGGGCATCTCGTGTCTAAGGAGCAATGGATGGACTCCAGTGGGCTGTGCGGAGTCCTGGGGGACAGACGGGAGAGAAGTCCTTGCTGGAACAGGAGGAGGTCACACTGGATGTTGATGAGCGAGGCCTGTGGGAGCCGGAGGAACTCAGGGACAGCCAGTTGCTCTCGCCATCAGCGTCAGAGTCCTTGACACTGTCATTAAGTTCAGCTGAGTCTAAGCAGGAGGCAGGACCTGAGCTGAGAGAGGCCATCAGGGTCGGGGCGGGACTGGAGGGTTCCACCAGAGCTGAGCGTCTTTCTGAAGCACAGGGGCCTCCCCAGGGATGGGGGACACGCTGGCGTTGATTGCCCTGTGGGAGCGGATGGGAGGCCTGAGCAGCCATCCACAGAGGTGATGACGGAGGCCACTGCGGGAGAGGCCAGGGAGTACCCTCCTGGGACTCCCGCCTGGGAGTGCTTGGAAAAGCCCAGGGCTGCCATGTGGCCTTCCCGGGTGGAGCCGAGGAGGATGCCAGGCGAGCAGAGGGCAGCCACTCCCTCGGTCATCTGGGTTCCATTTCCCCCGGGTTAGGCCTGGCTCCCGGGATGTGCCCTGGGAGTTCAGCAGAAAGCGAGGCCTCCACCGAGCTGCGGGCCAAGAAGCTCTGGCAGATTCCACCCAAGATGGAACCAGCTGCTCCCCTGGGCTGGTCCCTTCCCTAGGGCACTGGTGACCCTCAGGGGACAAAGACCAGACTTGGGAGAGGCTGGAAGCAGAGTCCCCCCAGCTGGGCCCAGTGTGTGGGGCCATGGGTCTGGGGCAGCATGTGTCTGAGGTCACCTGTGGGCTTTGCCAGAGCGGCCGCCCCTCCCACCTGCCTGTGCACCCCGCTGCTGCCCAGACCCCCACCGCAGCCACGTTCTGGGTGCAAGCCTTTGTCCAGGAGTGGGATGTCAGGCAGGCCCAGAAGGTCTGAGGGCTTGTGATTTGTGTCTCCAACGCTGGGCTATCAAAGGCTTCCCAGGCCCTCTGGCGGGCCCCCGGGGTTCCCGCGAGGTGAGATCATGCACCTGAACTAGGGGCCACCCTCCCGGCCCCTGAATGGACTTCTTGTTCTCCAGACTTAGTTGTTAGCACCAGCTGGTGAGCAGGAGGCCACTCTGCCGGCTGCTCCTGCCTGGCCAGGGGCCCTGCCGGGGAACCGGCAGGGGTGGGTGCAGCTCAAGATTGGCCCTGAACATGACCACGAGTTGGGGGTCCTGATCTCTCTGTAGCCCAGGTGCTGGCTGGTGGAGCGTGGGGAGGGGATGCCACGTCAGAGTCCTGTGCGTGTGTCCCCCTCTGTGCCTTGGGGACTCCTTCATTTGGTAGCTGGGTTCTTTTGTCTCCCAGGGGACCCAGAGGTGAATAAGGGCTGTGAGATCCCTTGAAGTGCATCCAGTCCAGGTAGCAGAGGGTCAAGTATGTGGGTCTCAGCCATATGGCTGGGCAGGTGGGCCACACTGTGCACGGGCTTCAGAGAACAGGGAAGAGATTGAGCACTACCTGTAGGGCCATCACCTAGGACAGGTGGAGGGGGTGGAGCCCCCATGAGCGAGGAGGTTTGGAGGTGGGGGATGGGCCCCTCTCTGGTCCTCATTCTCTTCCTTGCAAACCCTCTGTCCCTCTCTGTCCTCAAGCGCTTTCTTAGCATGCCTGCTATAATGCCTTCAATTTTTGCAAACTGTCAGGCCATTTTAGACTTCTTCAAACTTTCAAATAAATAAACACATAAGCAAAAAAGTCCCTAGTGTTTTGTTTTTTTTTTAAATTTAGCAGACTCAGTCAATAAGTGCTCGGGTCTGCCTCGGCATCTTCGTATGCAGGCTTTGAAATTCAAACTGGTGCTACCCATTTAACGTTCCACAGAGAGTGCTGGTAAACTTTCTCTGTGGAGGACCAGGGAGAAAATCGTTTGGGTTCTGTGGCCCATATGGTCTCTGTCGCCACCACACAACTCGGCGGTTGTCATTGTGACAGAGCAGCCGAGAACAAAGCATACATGATCACGGCGGTATTCCAACTCGACTTTATTTGTAGGTACTGCGATTTGAATTTTAAAAACTTTGTGAGCACAGGTCACAAAATGATATTCTTCTTTTGATTTTGTCCCCCCAGCCATGTTCAAATGTAAGAATCGCTCTTCCCCAGCAGCTTGTACAGAACTCTCATCACGCCGTTGGCTGTACTTTCTCAATTCCTATTTTTGATAGTGTAGAATGATTGCTATTTTTGAAAAATAGTAAATAGATACATAAAAATCTCATCAAGGAGCACGCCGTGTTTTCACTTGCTGCGTAACAGGCTGCTCCCAAACTTATAGCTTAAAGCAATAAAACAATAAATGTCTTGCTGAATCGGGTCGTTTGTAATTTGCTTGGCAGGTTCTTGTTTCATGTAGTGCCGGCTGCAGCCACCGGGGGCACTCCACTGGGCTGGTCCATCCAAGGTGGCTCATTCACATGACTGGCCGCTGATGTTGGATACTGGGGGGACTTGGGGGAAGCAGAAGCTGTCAGTCTTCTTAAAAGCCTGGACTAGAAGTAGCATCTCCTCCCTTCTGTTGAGTTCTGTTGGTTAAGCAGTCATGGGGACCACCTAGACTCAAGGTCTCTCCAAGGACAGACAAATAATTTGTGGCTATCTTTAGTCACCATACCATCCATCAGCGTCAACCCTGGGTGATGAAGGGACGTGCATGTCAGATGAGTGCTGTGCCTGGATGTTTGTGGATGACTGCATGAGAATCACAGCCAGTGAGATGGTGGGGACATGTTCCCAGCAGGTTGACGGCTGACATTGATGGACCCATTCAAAGTATGATATCATTGGAGCTCTGCTGTCTCCTGTGAGGCCTAGAGCTCTCAGCTCTACAGGGAAAGAAACAGAGGCTTAGAGAGCTCCATCTGGGACGCGCTAGGTCACCGTGTATATGAATACCCCTGATGAAACCCAAGGGGCCAGGGGTGTCAGGGTCTGAAGATCAGAGACAGACAAGAACAGAAGAGATGGAACAGGGAGGGAAGGCCAAGTGACATATCCAAGTTCACCCCTGGTGGCACAAGGGCTCCAGACTCAAAGCCTCATGTAGGAGGGGCTCACTTTGCACCACAACCTGGACTGAGGGGCCAGAACCCTGCATTCAAGTTGGACCAGTCAACCTGAGCTTTAGGTTTCCACATAGAGCAAATAACAGTTTCCTCTCAGAGCTCTGGTGAAGATCAAATTAGAAAAAAAAATGACTGCCACTATTATTATGGAGGGTGCTGGCTGGGCCTTTGGGCACAGAAACTACTCATCTGGCATTTCGGGCCTCACAGTTTTCTCATCTGTAAAATGGGCACAGGTGTCCTGAGGATTGAGGGAGATGAATGTGCAGGATACAGGACACAAAGTGGTCTCCCCTGCTGCCATGAGTGGGTAGAGGACAGCAACTCCATCCCTTTGCCAGGTCCCTAGACCACAGCCCCGTGTCTGGCAGATGGTAGTCCTAGAATTCAACACATGCTGAGTGCAGGAGTCCTTGGACTCCTACAGCTCCCCAAAGAACATGAAGGAAGATAGCATGTGCTCAGAAGGAGGGCTGGCAACAGGCAAATTCCCTGAGAACTGGGGTCTGGCTTCTTGGGATGAGTAGGGTCTCTGGGGACCCAGGAGCCTCCTCACTTGACTGCTTTTAGAAGTCCATGGCGAGGGGCTGGGATTGTGGCTCAGCGGTAGAGCGCTTGCCTCGCATGCGTGAGGCCTTGGGTTCGATCCTCAGCACCATATACAGAGCAATAAAATAAAGACATTGTGTCCATCTACAAAAAAATTAAAAAAAAAAAAAAAAGAAGTCCATGGCGAGAGGATTCGTGAGGGGCCGATGCAGCTGTGTCCTGGGAAATGCAGAGAGATGCCCTGGTGGGTAGCATGTGCCAATTCTTGTGGTGTAAACACTCTCACCATGGCTGATTTCAAACACATCAGGACATCAGCTGGCCTGCAACCTCCTAGAACAGGTTTCAGCTCATCACCGGGTGGGTTTTTACCCTCATCCTCCCAGCCCAGGGAGCAGAGTTTGTGCCCATGGAGGCCTGGTGGGTGTGTAGAACGGGAAGGGTGGGCTGGTCACAATGAGGGACAAAGGACCCCATGTGGAATCAGGGCATTTCATAGCAATGAAGATAACATACTAAGATGGGGTAATTAAATCAGGATTTGGGGACTGGTGAAACTTACTGTTTAGAAGGCCCAGGTCAAGGCCTAAATTAGTGCCACAAGCTCCTTCCTTTCCCCAGTCTCCTTGGCTGCCTTCCTGTCTGTGGCCTTGAAGATGTACGTGGCCTCTGTGCCCAGCTGACACTTGAAGGTGACAGGGTCTGTGGGGAGCAAGGAGGGGCCCTCAGGGAGGGGGAGAGGAGGCCCATGGGTGCCACACCTATCTTTGAGTTTTCGTAGGCACATTTCATAGGAATACACGGCGTCTAGAGGGCGGAACTAGAGCCAGCATGGACCTTCAATCCAAAAAGAATATTTCAGAGTCAGAGCTGTGTGTGCAGAGGTGAGCCTCCTGCCTGGAAAGGTGGTGAGCTTCTTGTCCCAGGAAATGTGTAGCAGATGCTGGGAAGTCCCTTTTTGCAGGCCACCTGGATACTTGACTTG